>ABKE04000033.1:0-39639 GCA_000180635.4 Pristionchus pacificus
AAGACCATCACTTGAAACGCCCAAATTCCAAAATTTGTGCCAATTTCATCAACTCTGACGGAAATGGGAGCCATTATTGTGTTTATGATAAAATATGATAAAATATCGTTATGTGGAACGTTTTATTCCCAGTTGACGGTACACCACGTCTTCGGCGATACGCCACGTCTTCGGCTACACGCCACGTCTTCGGCGATACGCCACGTCTTCGGCGATACGCCACGTCTTCGGCGATACGCCACGTTCGGCGATACCGTCAACTGGGAATAAAAACGTTCCACAGACGATATTTATCATATTTTTCATTAAAAACACAATAATGGCTCCCATTTCCGCCAGAGTTGATGAAATTGCACAATTTCGGAATTTGGGCGTTTCAAGTGATGGTCTTTAAGACACACAGATAAAAAGAAATAGTCAAAAAACTCAAAAGTACAGTATCAAAAAGCGTGGTGTGTGGTGTGATTTCGAGCCTCGGAGTGCGTGTGGACGTGCACCGTGTGCAATTCTCAATTTTGCCATTTTTCGCCCTCGAGGCATTCAATTGATACATTTCGTCACCATTTCGTATTTCAACCGATATGTGTAAAAAAAAATGGCAAATTGAGAAGTGCCACCGGTGCACGTTCACACGCACTCCGAAGCTCCAAATTACACCACACACCACGCTTTTGATTACTGTACTTTCTGTTTTTGACTATTTCTTTTTATCTGTGTCTGAAAAGACCATCACTTGAAAACGCCCAAATTCCAAATTTGTGCAATTTCATCAACTTCTGACGGGAAATGGGAGCCATTATTGTGTTTTATGATTAAAATATGATAAAATATCGTCTGTGGAACGTTTTATTCCCAGTTGACGGTACACCACGTTCTTCGGCGATACGCCACGTCTTCGGGCGATTACGCCACGTCTTCGGGCGATACACCACGTCTTCGGCGATTACGCCACGTCTTCGGCGATACAAACACGTTCTTCGGCGATTGCACCCCACGTCTTCGGGATACGGCACGTCTTCGCGAGAACCCACGTCTTCGGCGATACGCACGTCTTCGGCGATACGCCACGTCTCGGCGGATACGCCACGTCTTCGGCGATACACCACGTCTTCGGCGATACGCCACGTCTTCGGCGATACGCCACGCCTTCGGCGATACGCCACGTCTTCGGCGATAAGCCACGTCATCGGCGATTACACCACGTCTCGGCGATTACGCCACGTCTTCGGCGATACGCCACGTCTTCGGCGATACACCACGTCTTCGGCGATACACCACGTTAGTATTTTTAGGAGTTTTTTGTTTAATTGATCACGTCTTCGGCGATACACCACGTCTTCGGCGATACGCCACGTCTTCGGCGATACACCACGTCTTCGGCGATGCACCACGTCTTCGGCGATACACGCCACGTCTTCGGCGATACGCCACGTCTTCGGCGATACGCCACGTCTCGGCGATACGCCACGTCTTCGGCGATACCGTCAACTGGGAATAAAACGTTCCACAGACGATATTTTATCATATTTTATCATAAAACACAATAATGGCTCCCATTTCCGCCAGAGTTGATGAAATTGCACAATTTTCGGAATTTGGGGCGTTTCAAGTGATGGTCTTTAAGACACAGATAAAAAGAAATAGTCAAAACTCAAGAAAGTACAGTATCAAAAGCGTGGTGTGTGGTGTGATTTCGAGCCTCGGAGTGCGTGTGACGTGCACCGGTGCAATTCTCAATTTGCCATTTTTCGCCCTCGAGGCATTCAATTGATACATTTCGTCACCATTTCGTATTTCAACCGATATGTGTAAAAAAAATGGCAAATTGAGAAGTGCACCGGTGCACGTCACACGCACTCCGCAGCTCCAATTACACCACACACCACGCTTTTGATATTGTACTTTCTTGTTTTTGACTATTTCTTTTTATCTGTGTCTGAAAGACCATCACTTGAAACGCCCAAATTCCAAAATTTGTGCAATTTCATCAACTCTGACGGAAATGGGAGCCATTATTGTGTTTTATGATAAAATATGATAAAATATCGTCTGTGGAACGTTTTATTCCCAGTTGACGGTACACCACGTCTTCGGCGATACGCCACGTCTTCGGCGATACACGCCACGTCTTCGGCGATACGCCACGTCTTCGGCGATACGCCACGTCTTCGGCGATACGCCACGTCTTCGGCGATACCGTCAACTGGGAATAAAACGTTCCACAGACGATATTTTATCATATTTTATCATAAAACACAATAATGGCTCCCATTTCCGCCAGAGTTGATGAAATTGCACAATTTTCGGAATTTGGGCGTTTCAAGTGATGGTCTTTAAGACACAGATAAAAAGAAATAGTCAAAAACTCAAGAAAGTACAGTATCAAAAGCGTGGTGTGTGGTGTGATTTCGAGCCTCGGAGTGCGTGTGACGTGCACCGGTGCAATTCTCAATTTGCCATTTTTCGCCCTCGAGGCATTCAATTGATACATTTCGTCACCATTTCGTATTTCAACCGATATGTGTAAAAAAATGGCAAATTGAGAAGTGCACCGGTGCACGTCACACGCACTCCGCAGCTCCAAATTACACCACACACCACGCTTTTGATACTGTACTTTCTTGTTTTTGACTATTTCTTTTTATCTGTGTCTGAAAGACCATCACTTGAAACGCCCAAATTCCAAAATTTGTGCAATTTCATCAACTCTGACGGAAATGGGAGCCATTATTGTGTTTTATGATAAAATATGATAAAATATCGTCTGTGGAACGTTTTATTCCCAGTTGACGGTACACCACGTCTTCGGCGATACGCCACGTCTTCGGCGATACGCCACGTCTTCGGCGATACACCACGTCTTCGGCGATACGCCACGTCTTCGGCGATACACCACGTCTTCGGCGATACGCCACGTCTTCGGCGATACGCCACGTCTTCGGCGATACACCACGTCTTCAGCGATACGCCACGTCTTCGGCGATACGCCACGTCTTCGGCGATAAGCCACGTCATCGGCGATACACCACGTCTTCGGCGATACGCCACGTCTTCGGCGATACGCCACGTTAGTATTTTTAGGAGTTTTTTGTTTAATTGATCACGTCTTCGGCGATACACCACGTCTTCGGCGATACGCCACGTCTTCGGCGATACACCACGTCTTCGGCGATGCACCACGTCTTCGGCGATACGCCACGTCTTCGGCGATACACGCCACGTCTTCGGCGATACGCCACGTCTTCGGCGATACGCCACGTCTTCGGCGATACACCACGTCTTCGGCGATACGCCACGTCTTCGGCGATACGCCACGCCTTCGGCGATACGCCACGTCTTCGGCGATAAGCCACGTCATCGGCGATACACCACGTCTTCGGCGATACGCCACGTCTTCGGCGATACGCCACGTCTTCGGCGATACACCACGTCTTCGGCGATACACCACGTTAGTATTTTTAGGAGTTTTTTGTTTAATTGATCACGTCTTCGGCGATACACCACGTCTTCGGCGATACGCCACGTCTTCGGCGATACACCACGTCTTCGGCGATGCACCACGTCTTCGGCGATACACGCCACGTCTTCGGCGATACGCCACGTCTTCGGCGATACGCCACGTCTTCGGCGATACGCCACGTCTTCGGCGATACCGTCAACTGGGAATAAAACGTTCCACAGACGATATTTTATCATATTTTATCATAAAACACAATAATGGCTCCCATTTCCGCCAGAGTTGATGAAATTGCACAATTTTCGGAATTTGGGCGTTTCAAGTGATGGTCTTTAAGACACAGATAAAAAGAAATAGTCAAAAACTCAAGAAAGTACAGTATCAAAAGCGTGGTGTGTGGTGTGATTTCGAGCCTCGGAGTGCGTGTGACGTGCACCGGTGCAATTCTCAATTTGCCATTTTTCGCCCTCGAGGCATTCAATTGATACATTTCGTCACCATTTCGTATTTCAACCGATATGTGTAAAAAAATGGCAAATTGAGAAGTGCACCGGTGCACGTCACACGCACTCCGCAGCTCCAAATTACACCACACACCACGCTTTTGATATTGTACTTTCTTGTTTTTGACTATTTCTTTTTATCTGTGTCTGAAAGACCATCACTTGAAACGCCCAAATTCCAAAATTTGTGCAATTTCATCAACTCTGACGGAAATGGGAGCCATTATTGTGTTTTATGATAAAATATGATAAAATATCGTCTGTGGAACGTTTTATTCCCAGTTGACGGTACACCACGTCTTCGGCGATACGCCACGTCTTCGGCGATACACGCCACGTCTTCGGCGATACGCCACGTCTTCGGCGATACGCCACGTCTTCGGCGATACGCCACGTCTTCGGCGATACCGTCAACTGGGAATAAAACGTTCCACAGACGATATTTTATCATATTTTATCATAAAACACAATAATGGCTCCCATTTCCGCCAGAGTTGATGAAATTGCACAATTTTCGGAATTTGGGCGTTTCAAGTGATGGTCTTTAAGACACAGATAAAAAGAAATAGTCAAAAACTCAAGAAAGTACAGTATCAAAAGCGTGGTGTGTGGTGTGATTTCGAGCCTCGGAGTGCGTGTGACGTGCACCGGTGCAATTCTCAATTTGCCATTTTTCGCCCTCGAGGCATTCAATTGATACATTTCGTCACCATTTCGTATTTCAACCGATATGTGTAAAAAAATGGCAAATTGAGAAGTGCACCGGTGCACGTCACACGCACTCCGCAGCTCCAAATTACACCACACACCACGCTTTTGATACTGTACTTTCTTGTTTTTGACTATTTCTTTTTATCTGTGTCTGAAAGACCATCACTTGAAACGCCCAAATTCCAAAATTTGTGCAATTTCATCAACTCTGACGGAAATGGGAGCCATTATTGTGTTTTATGATAAAATATGATAAAATATCGTCTGTGGAACGTTTTATTCCCAGTTGACGGTACACCACGTCTTCGGCGATACACCACGTCTTCGGCGATACGCCACGTCTTCGGCGATACACCACGTCTTCGGCGATACACCACGTCTTCAGCGATACGCCACGTCTTCGGCGATACGCCACGCCTTCGGCGATACGCCACGTCTTCGGCGATAAGCCACGTCATCGGCGATACACCACGTCTTCGGCGATACGCCACGTCTTCGGCGATACGCCACGTCTTCGGCGATACGCCACGTCTTCGGCGATACGCCACGTCTTCGGCGATACACCACGTCTTCGGCGATACGCCACGTCTTCGGCGATACACCACGTCTTCGGCGATACACCACGTCTTCGGCGATACGCCACGTCTTCGGCGATACACCACGTCTTCGGCGATACGCCACGTCTTCGGCGATACGCCACGTCTTCGGCGATACGCCACGTCTTCGGCGATACCGTCAACTGGGAATAAAACGTTCCACAGACGATATTTTATCATATTTTATCATAAAACACAATAATGGCTCCCATTTCCGCCAGAGTTGATGAAATTGCACAATTTTCGGAATTTGGGCGTTTCAAGTGATGGTCTTTAAGACACAGATAAAAAGAAATAGTCAAAAACTCAAGAAAGTACAGTATCAAAAGCGTGGTGTGTGGTGTGATTTCGAGCCTCGGAGTGCGTGTGACGTGCACCGGTGCAATTCTCAATTTGCCATTTTTCGCCCTCGAGGCATTCAATTGATACATTTCGTCACCATTTCGTATTTCAACCGATATGTGTAAAAAAATGGCAAATTGAGAAGTGCACCGGTGCACGTCACACGCACTCCGCAGCTCCAAATTACACCACACACCACGCTTTTGATACTGTACTTTCTTGTTTTTGACTATTTCTTTTTATCTGTGTCTGAAAGACCATCACTTGAAACGCCCAAATTCCAAAATTTGTGCAATTTCATCAACTCTGACGGAAATGGGAGCCATTATTGTGTTTTATGATAAAATATGATAAAATATCGTCTGTGGAACGTTTTATTCCCAGTTGACGGTACACCACGTCTTCGGCGATACACCACGTCTTCGGCGATACGCCACGTCTTCGGCGATACACCACGTCTTCGGCGATACACCACGTCTTCAGCGATACGCCACGTCTTCGGCGATACGCCACGCCTTCGGCGATACGCCACGTCTTCGGCGATAAGCCACGTCATCGGCGATACACCACGTCTTCGGCGATACGCCACGTCTTCGGCGATACGCCACGTCTTCGGCGATACGCCACGTCTTCGGCGATACGCCACGTCTTCGGCGATACACCACGTCTTCGGCGATACCGTCAACTGGGAATAAAACGTTCCACAGACGATATTTTATCATATTTTATCATAAAACACAATAATGGCTCCCATTTCCGCCAGAGTTGATGAAATTGCACAATTTTCGGAATTTGGGCGTTTCAAGTGATGGTCTTTAATACACAGATAAAAAGAAATAGTCAAAAACTCAAGAAAGTACAGTATCAAAAGCGTGGTGTGTGGTGTGATTTCGAGCCTCGGAGTGCGTGTGACGTGCACCGGTGCAATTCTCAATTTGCCATTTTTCGCCCTCGAGGCATTCAATTGATACATTTCGTCACCATTTCGTATTTCAACCGATATGTGTAAAAAATGGCAAATTGAGAAGTGCACCGGTGCACGTCACACGCACTCCGCAGCTCCAAATTACACCACACACCACGCTTTTGATACTGTACTTTCTTGTTTTTGACTATTTCTTTTTATCTGTGTCTGAAAGACCATCACTTGAAACGCCCAAATTCCAAAATTTGTGCAATTTCATCAACTCTGACGGAAATGGGAGCCATTATTGTGTTTTATGATAAAATATGATAAAATATCGTCTGTGGAACGTTTTATTCCCAGTTGACGGTACACCACGTCTTCGGCGATACGCCACGTCTTCGGCGATACGCCACGTCTTCGGCGATACGCCACGTCTTCGGCGATACGCCACGTCTTCGGCGATACGCCACGTCTTCGGCGATACGCCACGCCTTCGGCGTTACGCCACGTCTTCGGCGATAAGCCACGTCATCGGCGATACACCACGTCTTCGGCGATACGCCACGTCTTCGGCGATACGCCACGTCTTCGGCGATACGCCACGTCTTCGGCGATTCGCCACGTCTTCGGCGATACACCACGTCTTCGGCGATACGCCACGTCTTCGGCGATACGCCACGTCTTCGGCGATACGCCACGCCTTCGGCGTTACGCCACGTCTTCGGCGATAAGCCACGTCATCGGCGATACACCACGTCTTCGGCGATACGCCACGTCTTCGGCGATACGCCACGTCTTCGGCGATACGCCACGTCTTCGGCGATACGCCACGTCTTCGGCGATACGCCACGTCTTCGGCGATACGCCACGCCTTCGGCGTTACGCCACGTCTTCGGCGATAAGCCACGTCTTCGGCGATTCGCCACGTCTTCGGCGATACACCACGTCTTCGGCGATACGCCACGTCTTCGGCGATACGCCACGTCTTCGGCGATACACCACGTCTTCGGCGATACGCCACGTCTTCGGCGATACGCCACGTCTTCGGCGATACGCCACGTCTTCGGCGATACGCCACGTCTTCGGCGATACCGTCAACTGGGAATAAAACGTTCCACAGACGATATTTTATCATATTTTATCATAAAACACAATAATGGCTCCCATTTCCGCCAGAGTTGATGAAATTGCACAATTTTCGGAATTTGGGCGTTTCAAGTGATGGTCTTTAAGACACAGATAAAAAGAAATAGTCAAAAACTCAAGAAAGTACAGTATCAAAAGCGTGGTGTGTGGTGTGATTTCGAGCCTCGGAGTGCGTGTGACGTGCACCGGTGCAATTCTCAATTTGCCATTTTTCGCCCTCGAGGCATTCAATTGATACATTTCGTCACCATTTCGTATTTCAACCGATATGTGTAAAAAAATGGCAAATTGAGAAGTGCACCGGTGCACGTCACACGCACTCCGCAGCTCCAAATTACACCACACACCACGCTTTTGATACTGTACTTTCTTGTTTTTGACTATTTCTTTTTATCTGTGTCTGAAAGACCATCACTTGAAACGCCCAAATTCCAAAATTTGTGCAATTTCATCAACTCTGACGGAAATGGGAGCCATTATTGTGTTTTATGATAAAATATGATAAAATATCGTCTGTGGAACGTTTTATTCCCAGTTGACGGTACACCACGTCTTCGGCGATACGCCACGTCTTCGGCGATACGCCACGTCTTCGGCGATACACCACGTCTTCGGCGATACGCCACGTCTTCAGCGATACGCCACGTCTTCGGCGATACGCCACGCCTTCGGCGATACGCCACGTCTTCGGCGATAAGCCACGTCATCGGCGATACACCACGTCTTCGGCGATACGCCACGTCTTCGGCGATACGCCACGTTAGTATTTTTAGGAGTTTTTTGTTTAATTGATCACGTCTTCGGCGATACACCACGTCTTCGGCGATACGCCACGTCTTCGGCGATACACCACGTCTTCGGCGATGCACCACGTCTTCGGCGATACGCCACGTCTTCGGCGATACACGCCACGTCTTCGGCGATACGCCACGTCTTCGGCGATACGCCACGTCTTCGGCGATACGCCACGTCTTCGGCGATACGCCACGTCTTCGGCGATACCGTCAACTGGGAATAAAACGTTCCACAGACGATATTTTATCATATTTTATCATAAAACACAATAATGGCTCCCATTTCCGCCAGAGTTGATGAAATTGCACAATTTTCGGAATTTGGGCGTTTCAAGTGATGGTCTTTAAGACACAGATAAAAAGAAATAGTCAAAAACTCAAGAAAGTACAGTATCAAAAGCGTGGTGTGTGGTGTGATTTCGAGCCTCGGAGTGCGTGTGACGTGCACCGGTGCAATTCTCAATTTGCCATTTTTCGCCCTCGAGGCATTCAATTGATACATTTCGTCACCATTTCGTATTTCAACCGATATGTGTAAAAAAATGGCAAATTGAGAAGTGCACCGGTGCACGTCACACGCACTCCGCAGCTACAAATTACACCACACACCACGCTTTTGATACTGTACTTTCTTGTTTTTGACTATTTCTTTTTATCTGTGTCTGAAAGACCATCACTTGAAACGCCCAAACTCCAAAATTTGTGCAATTTCATCAACTCTGACGGAAATGGGAGCCATTATTGTGTTTTATGATAAAATATGATAAAATATCGTCTGTGGAACGTTTTATTCCCAGTTGACGGTACACCACGTCTTCGGCGATACACCACGTCTTCGGCGATACGCCACGTCTTCGGCGATACGCCACGTCTTCGGCGATACGCCACGTCTTCGGCGATACCGTCAACTGGGAATAAAACGTTCCACAGACGATATTTTATCATATTTTATCATAAAACACAATAATGGCTCCCATTTCCGCCAGAGTTGATGAAATTGCACAATTTTCGGAATTTGGGCGTTTCAAGTGATGGTCTTTAAGACACAGATAAAAAGAAATAGTCAAAAACTCAAGAAAGTACAGTATCAAAAGCGTGGTGTGTGGTGTGATTTCGAGCCTCGGAGTGCGTGTGACGTGCACCGGTGCAATTCTCAATTTGCCATTTTTCGCCCTCGAGGCATTCAATTGATACATTTCGTCACCATTTCGTATTTCAACCGATATGTGTAAAAAAATGGCAAATTGAGAAGTGCACCGGTGCACGTCACACGCACTCCGCAGCTCCAAATTACACCACACACCACGCTTTTGATACTGTACTTTCTTGTTTTTGACTATTTCTTTTTATCTGTGTCTGAAAGACCATCACTTGAAACGCCCAAATTCCAAAATTTGTGCTATTTCATCAACTCTGACGGAAATGGGAGCCATTATTGTGTTTTATGATAAAATATGATAAAATATCGTCTGTGGAACGTTTTATTCCCAGTTGACGGTACACCACGTCTTCGGCGATACGCCACGTCTTCGGCGATACGCCACGTCTTCGGCGATACACCACGTCTTCGGCGATACGCCACGTCTTCAGCGATACGCCACGTCTTCGGCGATACGCCACGCCTTCGGCGATACGCCACGTCTTCGGCGATAAGCCACGTCATCGGCGATACACCACGTCTTCGGCGATACGCCACGTCTTCGGCGATACGCCACGTTAGTATTTTTAGGAGTTTTTTGTTTAATTGATCACGTCTTCGGCGATACACCACGTCTTCGGCGATACGCCACGTCTTCGGCGATACACCACGTCTTCGGCGATGCACCACGTCTTCGGCGATACGCCACGTCTTCGGCGATACACGCCACGTCTTCGGCGATACGCCACGTCTTCGGCGATACGCCACGTCTTCGGCGATACCGTCAACTGGGAATAAAACGTTCCACAGACGATATTTTATCATATTTTATCATAAAACACAATAATGGCTCCCATTTCCGCCAGAGTTGATGAAATTGCACAATTTTCGGAATTTGGGCGTTACAAGTGATGGTCTTTAAGACACAGATAAAAAGAAATAGTCAAAAACTCAAGAAAGTACAGTATCAAAAGCGTGGTGTGTGGTGTGATTTCGAGCCTCGGAGTGCGTGTGACGTGCACCGGTGCAATTCTCAATTTGCCATTTTTCGCCCTCGAGGCATTCAATTGATACATTTCGTCACCATTTCGTATTTCAACCGATATGTGTAAAAAAATGGCAAATTGAGAAGTGCACCGGTGCACGTCACACGCACTCCGCAGCTCCAAATTACACCACACACCACGCTTTTGATACTGTACTTTCTTGTTTTTGACTATTTCTTTTTATCTGTGTCTGAAAGACCATCACTTGAAACGCCCAAATTCCAAAATTTGTGCAATTTCATCAACTCTGACGGAAATGGGAGCCATTATTGTGTTTTATGATAAAATATGATAAAATATCGTCTGTGGAACGTTTTATTCCCAGTTGACGGTACACCACGTCTTCGGCGATACACCACGTCTTCGGCGATACGCCACGTCTTCGGCGATACACCACGTCTTCGGCGATACACCACGTCTTCAGCGATACGCCACGTCTTCGGCGATACGCCACGCCTTCGGCGATACGCCACGTCTTCGGCGATAAGCCACGTCATCGGCGATACACCACGTCTTCGGCGATACGCCACGTCTTCGGCGATACGCCACGTCTTCGGCGATACGCCACGTCTTCGGCGATACGCCACGTCTTCGGCGATACACCACGTCTTCGGCGATACCGTCAACTGGGAATAAAACGTTCCACAGACGATATTTTATCATATTTTATCATAAAACACAATAATGGCTCCCATTTCCGCCAGAGTTGATGAAATTGCACAATTTTCGGAATTTGGGCGTTTCAAGTGATGGTCTTTAATACACAGATAAAAAGAAATAGTCAAAAACTCAAGAAAGTACAGTATCAAAAGCGTGGTGTGTGGTGTGATTTCGAGCCTCGGAGTGCGTGTGACGTGCACCGGTGCAATTCTCAATTTGCCATTTTTCGCCCTCGAGGCATTCAATTGATACATTTCGTCACCATTTCGTATTTCAACCGATATGTGTAAAAAAATGGCAAATTGAGAAGTGCACCGGTGCACGTCACACGCACTCCGCAGCTCCAAATTACACCACACACCACGCTTTTGATACTGTACTTTCTTGTTTTTGACTATTTCTTTTTATCTGTGTCTGAAAGACCATCACTTGAAACGCCCAAATTCCAAAATTTGTGCAATTTCATCAACTCTGACGGAAATGGGAGCCATTATTGTGTTTTATGATAAAATATGATAAAATATCGTCTGTGGAACGTTTTATTCCCAGTTGACGGTACACCACGTCTTCGGCGATACGCCACGTCTTCGGCGATACGCCACGTCTTCGGCGATACGCCACGTCTTCGGCGATACGCCACGTCTTCGGCGATACGCCACGCCTTCGGCGTTACGCCACGTCTTCGGCGATAAGCCACGTCATCGGCGATACACCACGTCTTCGGCGATACGCCACGTCTTCGGCGATACGCCACGTCTTCGGCGATACCGTCAACTGGGAATAAAACGTTCCACAGACGATATTTTATCATATTTTATCATAAAACACAATAATGGCTCCCATTTCCGCCAGAGTTGATGAAATTGCACAATTTTCGGAATTTGGGCGTTTCAAGTGATGGTCTTTAAGACACAGATAAAAAGAAATAGTCAAAAACTCAAGAAAGTACAGTATCAAAAGCGTGGTGTGTGGTGTGATTTCGAGCCTCGGAGTGCGTGTGACGTGCACCGGTGCAATTCTCAATTTGCCATTTTTCGCCCTCGAGGCATTCAATTGATACATTTCGTCACCATTTCGTATTTCAACCGATATGTGTAAAAAAATGGCAAATTGAGAAGTGCACCGGTGCACGTCACACGCACTCCGCAGCTCCAAATTACACCACACACCACGCTTTTGATACTGTACTTTCTTGTTTTTGACTATTTCTTTTTATCTGTGTCTGAAAGACCATCACTTGAAACGCCCAAATTCCAAAATTTGTGCAATTTCATCAACTCTGACGGAAATGGGAGCCATTATTGTGTTTTATGATAAAATATGATAAAATATCGTCTGTGGAACGTTTTATTCCCAGTTGACGGTACACCACGTCTTCGGCGATACACCACGTCTTCGGCGATACGCCACGTCTTCGGCGATACGCCACGTCTTCGGCGATACGCCACGTCTTCGGCGATACGCCACGTCTTCGGCGATACCGTCAACTGGGAATAAAACGTTCCACAGACGATATTTTATCATATTTTATCATAAAACACAATAATGGCTCCCATTTCCGCCAGAGTTGATGAAATTGCACAATTTTCGGAATTTGGGCGTTTCAAGTGATGGTCTTTAAGACACAGATAAAAAAGAAATAGTCAAAAACTCAAGAAAGTACAGTATCAAAAGCGTGGTGTGTGGTGTGATTTCGAGCCTCGGAGTGCGTGTGACGTGCACCGGTGCAATTCTCAATTTGCCATTTTTCGCCCTCGAGGCATTCAATTGATACATTTCGTCACCATTTCGTATTTCAACCGATATGTGTAAAAAAATGGCAAATTGAGAAGTGCACCGGTGCACGTCACACGCACTCCGCAGCTCCAAATTACACCACACACCACGCTTTTGATACTGTACTTTCTTGTTTTTGACTATTTCTTTTTATCTGTGTCTGAAAGACCATCACTTGAAACGCCCAAATTCCAAAATTTGTGCAATTTCAACAACTCTGACGGAAATGGGAGCCATTATTGTGTTTTATGATAAAATATGATAAAATATCGTCTGTGGAACGTTTTATTCCCAGTTGACGGTACACCACGTCTTCGGCGATACACGCCACGTCTTCGGCGATACACGCCACGTCTTCGGCGATACGCCACGTCTTCGGCGATACGCCACGTCTTCGGCGATACCGTCAACTGGGAATAAAACGTTCCACAGACGATATTTTATCATATTTTATCATAAAACACAATAATGGCTCCCATTTCCGCCAGAGTTGATGAAATTGCACAATTTTCGGAATTTGGGCGTTTCAAGTGATGGTCTTTAAGACACAGATAAAAAGAAATAGTCAAAAACTCAAGAAAGTACAGTATCAAAAGCGTGGTGTGTGGTGTAATTTGGAGCTGCGGAGTGCGTGTGACGTGCACCGGTGCAATTCTCAATTTGCCATTTTTCGCCCTCGAGGCATTCAATTGATACATTTCGTCACCATTTCGTATTTCAACCGATATGTGTAAAAAAATGGCAAATTGAGAAGTGCACCGGTGCACGTCACACGCACTCCGCAGCTACAAATTACACCACACACCACGCTTTTGATACTGTACTTTCTTGTTTTTGACTATTTCTTTTTATCTGTGTCTGAAAGACCATCACTTGAAACGCCCAAACTCCAAAATTTGTGCAATTTCATCAACTCTGACGGAAATGGGAGCCATTATTGTGTTTTATGATAAAA
Organism: Pristionchus pacificus; assembly: GCA_000180635.4. Classification (NCBI taxonomy): domain Eukaryota; kingdom Metazoa; phylum Nematoda; class Chromadorea; order Rhabditida; family Neodiplogasteridae; genus Pristionchus; species Pristionchus pacificus. The sequence continues at coordinate 14,032 of ABKE04000033.1, forward strand.
TATGATAAAATATCGTCTGTGGAACGTTTTATTCCCAGTTGACGGTACACCACGTCTTCGGCGATACACCACGTCTTCGGCGATACGCCACGTCTTCGGCGATACACCACGTCTTCGGCGATACGCCACGTCTTCGGCGATACGCCACGTCTTCGGCGATACCGTCAACTGGGAATAAAACGTTCCACAGACGATATTTTATCATATTTTATCATAAAACACAATAATGGCTCCCATTTCCGCCAGAGTTGATGAAATTGCACAATTTTCGGAATTTGGGCGTTTCAAGTGATGGTCTTTAATACACAGATAAAAAGAAATAGTCAAAAACTCAAGAAAGTACAGTATCAAAAGCGTGGTGTGTGGTGTGATTTCGAGCCTCGGAGTGCGTGTGACGTGCACCGGTGCAATTCTCAATTTGCCATTTTTCGCCCTCGAGGCATTCAATTGATACATTTCGTCACCATTTCGTATTTCAACCGATATGTGTAAAAAAATGGCAAATTGAGAAGTGCACCGGTGCACGTCACACGCACTCCGCAGCTCCAAATTACACCACACACCACGCTTTTGATACTGTACTTTCTTGTTTTTGACTATTTCTTTTTATCTGTGTCTGAAAGACCATCACTTGAAACGCCCAAATTCCAAAATTTGTGCAATTTCATCAACTCTGACGGAAATGGGAGCCATTATTGTGTTTTATGATAAAATATGATAAAATATCGTCTGTGGAACGTTTTATTCCCAGTTGACGGTACACCACGTCTTCGGCGATACACCACGTCTTCGGCGATACGCCACGTCTTCGGCGATACGCCACGTCTTCGGCGATACGCCACGTCTTCGGCGATACGCCACGTCTTCGGCGATACCGTCAACTGGGAATAAAACGTTCCACAGACGATATTTTATCATATTTTATCATAAAACACAATAATGGCTCCCATTTCCGCCAGAGTTGATGAAATTGCACAATTTTCGGAATTTGGGCGTTTCAAGTGATGGTCTTTAAGACACAGATAAAAAGAAATAGTCAAAAACTCAAGAAAGTACAGTATCAAAAGCGTGGTGTGTGGTGTGATTTCGAGCCTCGGAGTGCGTGTGACGTGCACCGGTGCAATTCTCAATTTGCCATTTTTCGCCCTCGAGGCATTCAATTGATACATTTCGTCACCATTTCGTATTTCAACCGATATGTGTAAAAAAATGGCAAATTGAGAAGTGCACCGGTGCACGTCACACGCACTCCGCAGCTCCAAATTACACCACACACCACGCTTTTGATACTGTACTTTCTTGTTTTTGACTATTTCTTTTTATCTGTGTCTGAAAGACCATCACTTGAAACGCCCAAATTCCAAAATTTGTGCAATTTCAACAACTCTGACGGAAATGGGAGCCATTATTGTGTTTTATGATAAAATATGATAAAATATCGTCTGTGGAACGTTTTATTCCCAGTTGACGGTACACCACGTCTTCGGCGATACACGCCACGTCTTCGGCGATACACGCCACGTCTTCGGCGATACGCCACGTCTTCGGCGATACGCCACGTCTTCGGCGATACCGTCAACTGGGAATAAAACGTTCCACAGACGATATTTTATCATATTTTATCATAAAACACAATAATGGCTCCCATTTCCGCCAGAGTTGATGAAATTGCACAATTTTCGGAATTTGGGCGTTTCAAGTGATGGTCTTTAAGACACAGATAAAAAGAAATAGTCAAAAACTCAAGAAAGTACAGTATCAAAAGCGTGGTGTGTGGTGTAATTTGGAGCTGCGGAGTGCGTGTGACGTGCACCGGTGCAATTCTCAATTTGCCATTTTTCGCCCTCGAGGCATTCAATTGATACATTTCGTCACCATTTCGTATTTCAACCGATATGTGTAAAAAAATGGCAAATTGAGAAGTGCACCGGTGCACGTCACACGCACTCCGCAGCTACAAATTACACCACACACCACGCTTTTGATACTGTACTTTCTTGTTTTTGACTATTTCTTTTTATCTGTGTCTGAAAGACCATCACTTGAAACGCCCAAACTCCAAAATTTGTGCAATTTCATCAACTCTGACGGAAATGGGAGCCATTATTGTGTTTTATGATAAAATATGATAAAATATCGTCTGTGGAACGTTTTATTCCCAGTTGACGGTACACCACGTCTTCGGCGATACACCACGTCTTCGGCGATACGCCACGTCTTCGGCGATACACCACGTCTTCGGCGATACGCCACGTCTTCGGCGATACGCCACGTCTTCGGCGATACCGTCAACTGGGAATAAAACGTTCCACAGACGATATTTTATCATATTTTATCATAAAACACAATAATGGCTCCCATTTCCGCCAGAGTTGATGAAATTGCACAATTTTCGGAATTTGGGCGTTTCAAGTGATGGTCTTTAAGACACAGATAAAAAGAAATAGTCAAAAACTCAAGAAAGTACAGTATCAAAAGCGTGGTGTGTGGTGTGATTTCGAGCCTCGGAGTGCGTGTGACGTGCACCGGTGCAATTCTCAATTTGCCATTTTTCGCCCTCGAGGCATTCAATTGATACATTTCGTCACCATTTCGTATTTCAACCGATATGTGTAAAAAAATGGCAAATTGAGAAGTGCACCGGTGCACGTCACACGCACTCCGCAGCTCCAAATTACACCACACACCACGCTTTTGATACTGTACTTTCTTGTTTTTGACTATTTCTTTTTATCTGTGTCTGAAAGACCATCACTTGAAACGCCCAAATTCCAAAATTTGTGCAATTTCATCAACTCTGACGGAAATGGGAGCCATTATTGTGTTTTATGATAAAATATGATAAAATATCGTCTGTGGAACGTTTTATTCCCAGTTGACGGTACACCACGTCTTCGGCGATACACCACGTCTTCGGCGATACGCCACGTCTTCGGCGATACGCCACGTCTTCGGCGATACGCCACGTCTTCGGCGATACCGTCAACTGGGAATAAAACGTTCCACAGACGATATTTTATCATATTTTATCATAAAACACAATAATGGCTCCCATTTCCGCCAGAGTTGATGAAATTGCACAATTTTCGGAATTTGGGCGTTTCAAGTGATGGTCTTTAAGACACAGATAAAAAGAAATAGTCAAAAACTCAAGAAAGTACAGTATCAAAAGCGTGGTGTGTGGTGTGATTTCGAGCCTCGGAGTGCGTGTGACGTGCACCGGTGCAATTCTCAATTTGCCATTTTTCGCCCTCGAGGCATTCAATTGATACATTTCGTCACCATTTCGTATTTCAACCGATATGTGTAAAAAAATGGCAAATTGAGAAGTGCACCGGTGCACGTCACACGCACTCCGCAGCTCCAAATTACACCACACACCACGCTTTTGATACTGTACTTTCTTGTTTTTGACTATTTCTTTTTATCTGTGTCTGAAAGACCATCACTTGAAACGCCCAAATTCCAAAATTTGTGCAATTTCAACAACTCTGACGGAAATGGGAGCCATTATTGTGTTTTATGATAAAATATGATAAAATATCGTCTGTGGAACGTTTTATTCCCAGTTGACGGTATCGCCGAAGACGTGGCGTATCGCCGAAGACGTGGCGTATCGCCGAAGACGTGGTGTATCGCCGAAGACGTGGCGTATCGCCGAAGACGTGGTGTATCGCCGAAGACGTGGTGTACCGTCAACTGGGAATAAAACGTTCCACAGACGATATTTTATCATATTTTATCATAAAACACAATAATGGCTCCCATTTCCGCCAGAGTTGATGAAATTGCACAATTTTCGGAATTTGGGCGTTTCAAGTGATGGTCTTTAAGACACAGATAAAAAGAAATAGTCAAAAACTCAAGAAAGTACAGTATCAAAAGCGTGGTGTGTGGTGTGATTTCGAGCCTCGGAGTGCGTGTGACGTGCACCGGTGCAATTCTCAATTTGCCATTTTTCGCCCTCGAGGCATTCAATTGATACATTTCGTCACCATTTCGTATTTCAACCGATATGTGTAAAAAAATGGCAAATTGAGAAGTGCACCGGTGCACGTCACACGCACTCCGCAGCTACAAATTACACCACACACCACGCTTTTGATACTGTACTTTCTTGTTTTTGACTATTTCTTTTTATCTGTGTCTGAAAGACCATCACTTGAAACGCCCAAACTCCAAAATTTGTGCAATTTCATCAACTCTGACGGAAATGGGAGCCATTATTGTGTTTTATGATAAAATATGATAAAATATCGTCTGTGGAACGTTTTATTCCCAGTTGACGGTACACCACGTCTTCGGCGATACACCACGTCTTCGGCGATACGCCACGTCTTCGGCGATACGCCACGTCTTCGGCGATACGCCACGTCTTCGGCGATACCGTCAACTGGGAATAAAACGTTCCACAGACGATATTTTATCATATTTTATCATAAAACACAATAATGGCTCCCATTTCCGCCAGAGTTGATGAAATTGCACAATTTTCGGAATTTGGGCGTTTCAAGTGATGGTCTTTAAGACACAGATAAAAAGAAATAGTCAAAAACTCAAGAAAGTACAGTATCAAAAGCGTGGTGTGTGGTGTGATTTCGAGCCTCGGAGTGCGTGTGACGTGCACCGGTGCAATTCTCAATTTGCCATTTTTCGCCCTCGAGGCATTCAATTGATACATTTCGTCACCATTTCGTATTTCAACCGATATGTGTAAAAAAATGGCAAATTGAGAAGTGCACCGGTGCACGTCACACGCACTCCGCAGCTCCAAATTACACCACACACCACGCTTTTGATACTGTACTTTCTTGTTTTTGACTATTTCTTTTTATCTGTGTCTGAAAGACCATCACTTGAAACGCCCAAACTCCAAAATTTGTGCAATTTCATCAACTCTGACGGAAATGGGAGCCATTATTGTGTTTTATGATAAAATATGATAAAATATCGTCTGTGGAACGTTTTATTCCCAGTTGACGGTACACCACGTCTTCGGCGATACACCACGTCTTCGGCGATACGCCACGTCTTCGGCGATACACCACGTCTTCGGCGATACGCCACGTCTTCGGCGATACGCCACGTCTTCGGCGATACCGTCAACTGGGAATAAAACGTTCCACAGACGATATTTTATCATATTTTATCATAAAACACAATAATGGCTCCCATTTCCGCCAGAGTTGATGAAATTGCACAATTTTCGGAATTTGGGCGTTTCAAGTGATGGTCTTTAAGACACAGATAAAAAGAAATAGTCAAAAACTCAAGAAAGTACAGTATCAAAAGCGTGGAGTGTGGTGTGATTTCGAGCCTCGGAGTGCGTGTGACGTGCACCGGTGCAATTCTCAATTTGCCATTTTTCGCCCTCGAGGCATTCAATTGATACATTTCGTCACCATTTCGTATTTCAACCGATATGTGTAAAAAAATGGCAAATTGAGAAGTGCACCGGTGCACGTCACACGCACTCCGCAGCTCCAAATTACACCACACACCACGCTTTTGATACTGTACTTTCTTGTTTTTGACTATTTCTTTTTATCTGTGTCTGAAAGACCATCACTTGAAACGCCCAAATTCCAAAATTTGTGCAATTTCAACAACTCTGACGGAAATGGGAGCCATTATTGTGTTTTATGATAAAATATGATAAAATATCGTCTGTGGAACGTTTTATTCCCAGTTGACGGTACACCACGTCTTCGGCGATACACGCCACGTCTTCGGCGATACACGCCACGTCTTCGGCGATACGCCACGTCTTCGGCGATACGCCACGTCTTCGGCGATACCGTCAACTGGGAATAAAACGTTCCACAGACGATATTTTATCATATTTTATCATAAAACACAATAATGGCTCCCATTTCCGCCAGAGTTGATGAAATTGCACAATTTTCGGAATTTGGGCGTTTCAAGTGATGGTCTTTAAGACACAGATAAAAAGAAATAGTCAAAAACTCAAGAAAGTACAGTATCAAAAGCGTGGTGTGTGGTGTAATTTGGAGCTGCGGAGTGCGTGTGACGTGCACCGGTGCAATTCTCAATTTGCCATTTTTCGCCCTCGAGGCATTCAATTGATACATTTCGTCACCATTTCGTATTTCAACCGATATGTGTAAAAAAATGGCAAATTGAGAAGTGCACCGGTGCACGTCACACGCACTCCGCAGCTACAAATTACACCACACACCACGCTTTTGATACTGTACTTTCTTGTTTTTGACTATTTCTTTTTATCTGTGTCTGAAAGACCATCACTTGAAACGCCCAAACTCCAAAATTTGTGCAATTTCATCAACTCTGACGGAAATGGGAGCCATTATTGTGTTTTATGATAAAATATGATAAAATATCGTCTGTGGAACGTTTTATTCCCAGTTGACGGTACACCACGTCTTCGGCGATACACCACGTCTTCGGCGATACGCCACGTCTTCGGCGATACACCACGTCTTCGGCGATACGCCACGTCTTCGGCGATACGCCACGTCTTCGGCGATACCGTCAACTGGGAATAAAACGTTCCACAGACGATATTTTATCATATTTTATCATAAAACACAATAATGGCTCCCATTTCCGCCAGAGTTGATGAAATTGCACAATTTTCGGAATTTGGGCGTTTCAAGTGATGGTCTTTAAGACACAGATAAAAAGAAATAGTCAAAAACTCAAGAAAGTACAGTATCAAAAGCGTGGTGTGTGGTGTGATTTCGAGCCTCGGAGTGCGTGTGACGTGCACCGGTGCAATTCTCAATTTGCCATTTTTCGCCCTCGAGGCATTCAATTGATACATTTGGTCACCATTTCGTATTTCAACCGATATGTGTAAAAAAATGGCAAATTGAGAAGTGCACCGGTGCACGTCACACGCACTCCGCAGCTACAAATTACACCACACACCACGCTTTTGATACTTTACTTTCTTGTTTTTGACTATTTCTTTTTATCTGTGTCTGAAAGACCATCACTTGAAACGCCCAAACTCCAAAATTTGTGCAATTTCATCAACTCTGACGGAAATGGGAGCCATTATTGTGTTTTATGATAAAATATGATAAAATATCGTCTGTGGAACGTTTTATTCCCAGTTGACGGTACACCACGTCTTCGGCGATACACCACGTCTTCGGCGATACGCCACGTCTTCGGCGATACACCACGTCTTCGGCGATACGCCACGTCTTCGGCGATACGCCACGTCTTCGGCGATACCGTCAACTGGGAATAAAACGTTCCACAGACGATATTTTATCATATTTTATCATAAAACACAATAATGGCTCCCATTTCCGCCAGAGTTGATGAAATTGCACAATTTTCGGAATTTGGGCGTTTCAAGTGATGGTCTTTAAGACACAGATAAAAAGAAATAGTCAAAAACTCAAGAAAGTACAGTATCAAAAGCGTGGTGTGTGGTGTGATTTCGAGCCTCGGAGTGCGTGTGACGTGCACCGGTGCAATTCTCAATTTGCCATTTTTCGCCCTCGAGGCATTCAATTGATACATTTCGTCACCATTTCGTATTTCAACCGATATGTTTAAAAAAAAGGCAAATTGAGAAGTGCACCGGTGCACGTCACACGCACTCCGCAGCTACAAATTACACCACACACCACGCTTTTGATACTGTACTTTCTTGTTTTTGACTATTTCTTTTTATCTGTGTCTGAAAGACCATCACTTGAAACGCCCAAACTCCAAAATTTGTGCAATTTCATCAACTCTGACGGAAATGGGAGCCATTATTGTGTTTTATGATAAAATATGATAAAATATCGTCTGTGGAACGTTTTATTCCCAGTTGACGGTACACCACGTCTTCGGCGATACACCACGTCTTCGGCGATACGCCACGTCTTCGGCGATACGCCACGTCTTCGGCGATACGCCACGTCTTCGGCGATACCGTCAACTGGGAATAAAACGTTCCACAGACGATATTTTATCATATTTTATCATAAAACACAATAATGGCTCCCATTTCCGCCAGAGTTGATGAAATTGCACAATTTTCGGAATTTGGGCGTTTCAGGTGATGGTCTTTAAGACACAGATAAAAAGAAATAGTCAAAAACTCAAGAAAGTACAGTATCAAAAGCGTGGAGTGTGGTGTGATTTCGAGCCTCGGAGTGCGTGTGACGTGCACCGGTGCAATACTCAATTTGCCATTTTTCGCCCTCGAGGCATTCAATTGATACATTTCGTCACCATTTCGTATTTCAACCGATATGTGTAAAAAAATGGCAAATTGAGAAGTGCACCGGTGCACGTCACACGCACTCCGCAGCTCCAAATTACACCACACACCACGCTTTTGATACTGTACTTTCTTGTTTTTGACTATTTCTTTTTATCTGTGTCTGAAAGACCATCACTTGAAACGCCCAAACTCCAAAATTTGTGCAATTTCATCAACTCTGACGGAAATGGGAGCCATTATTGTGTTTTATGATAAAATATGATAAAATATCGTCTGTGGAACGTTTTATTCCCAGTTGACGGTACACCACGTCTTCGGCGATACACCACGTCTTCGGCGATACGCCACGTCTTCGGCGATACGCCACGTCTTCGGCGATACGCCACGTCTTCGGCGATACACCACGTCTTCGGCGATACGCCACGTCTTCGGCGATACGCCACGCTTTCGGAGATACGCCACGTCTTCGGCGATAAGCCACGTCATCGGCGATACACCACGTCTTCGGCGATACCGTCAACTGGGAATAAAACGTTCCACAGACGATATTTTATCATATTTTATCATAAAACACAATAATGGCTCCCATTTCCGCCAGAGTTGATGAAATTGCACAATTTTCGGAATTTGGGCGTTTCAAGTGATGGTCTTTAAGACACAGATAAAAAGAAATAGTCAAAAACTCAAGAAAGTACAGTATCAAAAGCGTGGTGTGTGGTGTGATTTCGAGCCTCGGAGTGCGTGTGACGTGCACCGGTGCAATTCTCAATTTGCCATTTTTCGCCCTCGAGGCATTCAATTGATACATTTCGTCACCATTTCGTATTTCAACCGATATGTGTAAAAAAATGGCAAATTGAGAAGTGCACCGGTGCACGTCACACGCACTCCGCAGCTACAAATTACACCACACACCACGCTTTTGATACTGTACTTTCTTGTTTTTGACTATTTCTTTTTATCTGTGTCTGAAAGACCATCACTTGAAACGCCCAAACTCCAAAATTTGTGCAATTTCATCAACTCTGACGGAAATGGGAGCCATTATTGTGTTTTATGATAAAATATGATAAAATATCGTCTGTGGAACGTTTTATTCCCAGTTGACGGTACACCACGTCTTCGGCGATACACCACGTCTTCGGCGATACGCCACGTCTTCGGCGATACACCACGTCTTCGGCGATACGCCACGTCTTCGGCGATACGCCACGTCTTCGGCGATACCGTCAACTGGGAATAAAACGTTCCACAGACGATATTTTATCATATTTTATCATAAAACACAATAATGGCTCCCATTTCCGCCAGAGTTGATGAAATTGCACAATTTTCGGAATTTGGGCGTTTCAAGTGATGGTCTTTAAGACACAGATAAAAAGAAATAGTCAAAAACTCAAGAAAGTACAGTATCAAAAGCGTGGTGTGTGGTGTGATTTCGAGCCTCGGAGTGCGTGTGACGTGCACCGGTGCAATTCTCAATTTGCCATTTTTCGCCCTCGAGGCATTCAATTGATACATTTCGTCACCATTTCGTATTTCAACCGATATGTGTAAAAAAATGGCAAATTGAGAAGTGCACCGGTGCACGTCACACGCACTCCGCAGCTACAAATTACACCACACACCACGCTTTTGATACTGTACTTTCTAGTTTTTGACTATTTCTTTTTATCTGTGTCTGAAAGACCATCACTTGAAACGCCCAAACTCCAAAATTTGTGCAATTTCATCAACTCTGACGGAAATGGGAGCCATTATTGTGTTTTATGATAAAATATGATAAAATATCGTCTGTGGAACGTTTTATTCCCAGTTGACGGTACACCACGTCTTCGGCGATACACCACGTCTTCGGCGATACGCCACGTCTTCGGCGATACACCACGTCTTCGGCGATACGCCACGTCTTCGGCGATACGCCACGTCTTCGGCGATACCGTCAACTGGGAATAAAACGTTCCACAGACGATATTTTATCATATTTTATCATAAAACACAATAATGGCTCCCATTTCCGCCAGAGTTGATGAAATTGCACAATTTTCGGAATTTGGGCGTTTCAAGTGATGGTCTTTAAGACACAGATAAAAAGAAATAGTCAAAAACTCAAGAAAGTACAGTATCAAAAGCGTGGTGTGTGGTGTGATTTCGAGCCTCGGAGTGCGTGTGACGTGCACCGGTGCAATTCTCAATTTGCCATTTTTCGCCCTCGAGGCATTCAATTGATACATTTCGTCACCATTTCGTATTTCAACCGATATGTGTAAAAAAATGGCAAATTGAGAAGTGCACCGGTGCACGTCACACGCACTCCGCAGCTACAAATTACACCACACACCACGCTTTTGATACTGTACTTTCTTGTTTTTGACTATTTCTTTTTATCTGTGTCTGAAAGACCATCACTTGAAACGCCCAAACTCCAAAATTTGTGCAATTTCATCAACTCTGACGGAAATGGGAGCCATTATTGTGTTTTATGATAAAATATGATAAAATATCGTCTGTGGAACGTTTTATTCCCAGTTGACGGTACACCACGTCTTCGGCGATACACCACGTCTTCGGCGATACACCACGTCTTCGGCGATACGCCACGTCTTCGGCGATACACCACGTCTTCGGCGATACGCCACGTCTTCGGCGATACGCCACGTCTTCGGCGATACACCACGTCTTCGGCGATACGCCACGTCTTCGGCGATACGCCACGCCTTCGGCGATACGCCACGTCTTCGGCGATACCGTCAACTGGGAATAAAACGTTCCACAGACGATATTTTATCATATTTTATCATAAAACACAATAATGGCTCCCATTTCCGCCAGAGTTGATGAAATTGCACAATTTTCGGAATTTGGGCGTTTCAAGTGATCGTCTTTAAGACACAGATAAAAAGAAATAGTCAAAAACTCAAGAAAGTACAGTATCAAAAGCGTGGTGTGTGGTGTGATTTCGAGCCTCGGAGTGCGTGTGACGTGCACCGGTGCAATTCTCAATTTGCCATTTTTCGCCCTCGAGGCATTCAATTGATACATTTCGTCACCATCGCCCTCGAGGCATTCAATTGATACATTTCGTCACCATTTCGTATTTCAACCGATATGTGTAAAAAAATGGCAAATTGAGAAGTGCACCGGTGCACGTCACACGCACTCCGCAGCTACAAATTACACCACACACCACGCTTTTGATACTGTACTTTCTTGTTTTTGACTATTTCTTTTTATCTGTGTCTGAAAGACCATCACTTGAAACGCCCAAACTCCAAAATTTGTGCAATTTCATCAACTCTGACGGAAATGGGAGCCATTATTGTGTTTTATGATAAAATATCGTCTGTGGAACGTTTTATTCCCAGTTGACGGTACACCACGTCTTCGGCGATACACCACGTCTTCGGCGATACGCCACGTCTTCGGCGAGACACCACGTCTTCGGCGATACGCCACGTCTTCGGCGATACCGTCAACTGGGAATAAAACGTTCCACAGACGATATTTTATCATATTTTATCATAAAACACAATAATGGCTCCCATTTCCGCCAGAGTTGATGAAATTGCACAATTTTCGGAATTTGGGCGTTTCAAGTGATGGTCTTTAAGACACAGATAGAAAGAAATAGTCAAAAACTCAAGAAAGTACAGTATCAAAAGCGTGGTGTGTGGTGTGATTTCGAGCCTCGGAGTGCGTGTGACGTGCACCGGTGCAATTCTCAATTTGCCATTTTTCGCCCTCGAGGCATTCAATTGATACATTTCGTCACCATTTCGTATTTCAACCGATATGTGTAAAAAAATGGCAAATTGAGAAGTGCACCGGTGCACGTCACACGCACTCCGCAGCTACAAATTACACCACACACCACGCTTTTGATACTGTACTTTCTTGTTTTTGACTATTTCTTTTTATCTGTGTCTGAAAGACCATCACTTGAAACGCCCAAACTCCAAAATTTGTGCAATTTCATCAACTCTGACGGAAATGGGAGCCATTATTGTGTTTTATGATAAAATATGATAAAATATCGTCTGTGGAACGTTTTATTCCCAGTTGACGGTACACCACGTCTTCGGCGATACACCACGTCTTCGGCGATACGCCACGTCTTCGGCGATACGCCACGTCTTCGGCGATACCGTCAACTGGGAATAAAACGTTCCACAGACGATATTTTATCATATTTTATCATAAAACACAATAATGGCTCCCATTTCCGCCAGAGTTGATGAAATTGCACAATTTTCGGAATTTGGGCGTTTCTAGTGATGGTCTTTAAGACACAGATAGAAAGAAATAGTCAAAAACTCAAGAAAGTACAGTATCAAAAGCGTGGTGTGTGGTGTGATTTCGAGCCTCGGAGTGCGTGTGACGTGCACCGGTGCAATTCTCAATTTGCCATTTTTCGCCCTCGAGGCATTCAATTGATACATTTCGTCACCATTTCGTATTTCAACCGATATGTGTAAAAAAATGGCAAATTGAGAAGTGCACCGGTGCACGTCACACGCACTCCGCAGCTACAAATTACACCACACACCACGCTTTTGATACTGTACTTTCTTGTTTTTGACTATTTCTTTTTATCTGTGTCTGAAAGACCATCACTTGAAACGCCCAAACTCCAAAATTTGTGCAATTTCATCAACTCTGACGGAAATGGGAGCCATTATTGTGTTTTATGATAAAATATGATAAAATATCGTCTGTGGAACGTTTTATTCCCAGTTGACGGTACACCACGTCTTCGGCGATACACCACGTCTTCGGCGATACGCCACGTCTTCGGCGATACGCCACGTCTTCGGCGATACCGTCAACTGGGAATAAAACGTTCCACAGACGATATTTTATCATATTTTATCATAAAACACAATAATGGCTCCCATTTCCGCCAGAGTTGATGAAATTGCACAATTTTCGGAATTTGGGCGTTTCAAGCGATGGTCTTTAAGACACAGATAAAAAGAAATAGTCAAAAACTCAAGAAAGTACAGTATCAAAAGCGTGGTGTGTGGTGTGATTTCGAGCCTCGGAGTGCGTGTGACGTGCACCGGTGCAATTCTCAATTTGCCATTTTTCGCCCTCGAGGCATTCAATTGATACATTTCGTCACCATTTCGTATTTCAACCGATATGTGTAAAAAAATGGCAAATTGAGAAGTGCACCGGTGCACGTCACACGCACTCCGCAGCTACAAATTACACCACACACCACGCTTTTGATACTGTACTTTCTTGTTTTTGACTATTTCTTTTTATCTGTGTCTGAAAGACCATCACTTGAAACGCCCAAACTCCAAAATTTGTGCAATTTCATCAACTCTGACGGAAATGGGAGCCATTATTGTGTTTTATGATAAAATATGATAAAATATCGTCTGTGGAACGTTTTATTCCCAGTTGACGGTACACTACGTCTTCGGCGATACACCACGTCTTCGGCGATACGCCACGTCTTCGGCGATACGCCACGTCTTCGGCGATACCGTCAACTGGGAATAAAACGTTCCACAGACGATATTTTATCATATTTTATCATAAAACACAATAATGGCTCCCATTTCCGCCAGAGTTGATGAAATTGCACAATTTTCGGAATTTGGGCGTTTCAAGTGATGGTCTTTAAGACACAGATAAAAAGAAATAGTCAAAAACTCAAGAAAGTACAGTATCAAAAGCGTGGTGTGTGGTGTGATTTCGAGCCTCGGAGTGCGTGTGACGTGCACCGGTGCAATTCTCAATTTGCCATTTTTCGCCCTCGAGGCATTCAATTGATACATTTCGTCACCATTTCGTATTTCAACCGATATGTGTAAAAAATGGCAAATTGAGAAGTGCACCGGTGCACGTCACACGCACTCCGCAGCTCCAAATTACACCACACACCACGCTTTTGATACTGTACTTTCTTGTTTTTGACTATTTCTTTTTATCTGTGTCTGAAAGACCATCACTTGAAACGCCCAAATTCCAAAATTTGTGCAATTTCATCAACTCTGACGGAAATGGGAGCCATTATTGTGTTTTATGATAAAATATGATAAAATATCGTCTGTGGAACGTTTTATTCCCAGTTGACGGTACACCACGTCTTCGGCGATACACGCCACGTCTTCGGCGATACGCCACGTCTTCGGCGATACGCCACGTCTTCGGCGATACGCCACGTCTTCGGCGATACGCCACGTCTTCGGCGATACACCACGTCAGTATTTTTAGGAGTTTTTTGTTTAATTGATCACGTCTTCGGCGATACACCACGTCTTCGGCGATACACGCCACGTCTTCGGCGATACGCCACGTCTTCGGCGATACACCACGTCTTCGGCGATGCACCACGTCTTCGGCGATACGCCACGTCTTCGGCGATACGCCACGTCTTCGGCGATAAGCCACGTCATCGGCGATACACCACGTCTTCGGCGATACGCCACGTCTTCGGCGATACGCCACGTCTTCGGCGATACGCCACGTCTTCGGCGATACGCCACGTCTTCGGCGATACACCACGTCTTCGGCGATACACCACGTTAGTATTTTTAGGAGTTTTTTGTTTAATTGATCACGTCTTCGGCGATACACCACGTCTTCGGCGATACGCCACGTCTTCGGCGATACACCACGTCTTCGGCGATGCACCACGTCTTCGGCGATACGCCACGTCTTCGGCGATACACGCCACGTCTTCGGCGATACACGCCACGTCTTCGGCGATACGCCACGTCTTCGGCGATACGCCACGTCTTCGGCGATACGCCACGTCTTCGGCGATACGCCACGTCTTCGGCGATACCGTCAACTGGGAATAAAACGTTCCACAGACGATATTTTATCATATTTTATCATAAAACACAATAATGGCTCCCATTTCCGCCAGAGTTGATGAAATTGCACAATTTTCGGAATTTGGGCGTTTCAAGTGATGGTCTTTAAGACACAGATAAAAAGAAATAGTCAAAAACTCAAGAAAGTACAGTATCAAAAGCGTGGTGTGTGGTGTGATTTCGAGCCTCGGAGTGCGTGTGACGTGCACCGGTGCAATTCTCAATTTGCCATTTTTCGCCCTCGAGGCATTCAATTGATACATTTCGTCACCATTTCGTATTTCAACCGATATGTGTAAAAAAATGGCAAATTGAGAAGTGCACCGGTGCACGTCACACGCACTCCGCAGCTCCAAATTACACCACACACCACGCTTTTGATACTGTACTTTCTTGTTTTTGACTATTTCTTTTTATCTGTGTCTGAAAGACCATCACTTGAAACGCCCAAATTCCAAAATTTGTGCAATTTCATCAACTCTGACGGAAATGGGAGCCATTATTGTGTTTTATGATAAAATATGATAAAATATCGTCTGTGGAACGTTTTATTCCCAGTTGACGGTACACCACGTCTTCGGCGATACACGCCACGTCTTCGGCGATACGCCACGTCTTCGGCGATACGCCACGTCTTCGGCGATACGCCACGTCTTCGGCGATACGCCACGTCTTCGGCGATACCGTCAACTGGGAATAAAACGTTCCACAGACGATATTTTATCATATTTTATCATAAAACACAATAATGGCTCCCATTTCCGCCAGAGTTGATGAAATTGCACAATTTTCGGAATTTGGGCGTTTCAAGTGATGGTCTTTAAGACACAGATAAAAAGAAATAGTCAAAAACTCAAGAAAGTACAGTATCAAAAGCGTGGTGTGTGGTGTGATTTCGAGCCTCGGAGTGCGTGTGACGTGCACCGGTGCAATTCTCAATTTGCCATTTTTCGCCCTCGAGGCATTCAATTGATACATTTCGTCACCATTTCGTATTTCAACCGATATGTGTAAAAAAATGGCAAATTGAGAAGTGCACCGGTGCACGTCACACGCACTCCGCAGCTCCAAATTACACCACACACCACGCTTTTGATACTGTACTTTCTTGTTTTTGACTATTTCTTTTTATCTGTGTCTGAAAGACCATCACTTGAAACGCCCAAATTCCAAAATTTGTGCAATTTCATCAACTCTGACGGAAATGGGAGCCATTATTGTGTTTTATGATAAAATATGATAAAATATCGTCTGTGGAACGTTTTATTCCCAGTTGACGGTACACCACGTCTTCGGCGATACGCCACGTCTTCGGCGATACGCCACGTCTTCGGCGATACGCCACGTCTTCGGCGATACACCACGTCTTCGGCGATACGCCACGTCTTCGGCGATACGCCACGTCTTCGGCGATACACCACGTCTTCGGCGATACGCCACGTCTTCGGCGATACACCACGTCTTCGGCGATACGCCACGTCTTCGGCGATACGCCACGTCTTCGGCGATACACCACGTCTTCAGCGATACGCCACGTCTTCGGCGATACGCCACGCCTTCGGCGATACGCCACGTCTTCGGCGATACACCACGTCTTCGGCGATACGCCACGTCTTCGGCGATACGCCACGTCTTCGGCGATACACCACGTCTTCGGCGATACACCACGTCTTCGGCGATACGCCACGTCTTCGGCGATACGCCACGTCTTCGGCGATACACCACGTCTTCGGCGATACGCCACGTCTTCGGCGATACACCACGTCTTCGGCGATACGCCACGTCTTCGGCGATACGCCACGTCTTCGGCGATACACCACGTCTTCGGCGATACGCCACGTCTTCGGCGATACACCACGTCTTCGGCGATACGCCACGTCTTCGGCGATACGCCACGTCTTCGGCGATACACCACGTCTTCGGCGATACACCACGTCTTCGGCGATACGCCACGTCTTCGGCGATACGCCACGTCTTCGGCGATACACCACGTCTTCGGCGATACGCCACGTCTTCGGCGATACACCACGTCTTCGGCGATACGCCACGTCTTCGGCGATACGCCACGTCTTCGGCGATACACCACGTCTTCGGCGATACGCCACGTCTTCGGCGATACACCACGTCTTCGGCGATACGCCACGTCTTCGGCGATACGCCACGTCTTCGGCGATACACCACGTCTTCGGCGATACGCCACGTCTTCGGCGATACACCACTTCTTCGGCGATACGCCACGTCTTCGGCGATACGCCACGTCTTCGGCGATACACCACGTCTTCGGCGATACGCCACGTCTTCGGCGATACACCACGTCTTCGGCGATACGCCACGTCTTCGGCGATACGCCACGTCTTCGGCGATACACCACGTCTTCGGCGATACACCACGTCTTCGGCGATACGCCACGTCTTCGGCGATACGCCACGTCTTCGGCGATACACCACGTCTTCGGCGATACGCCACGTCTTCGGCGATACACCACGTCTTCGGCATTACGCCACGTCTTCGGCGATACGCCACGTCTTCGGCGATACACCACGTCTTCGGCGATACGCCACGTCTTCGGCGATACGCCACGCCTTCGGCGATACGCCACGTCTTCGGCGATAAGCCACGTCATCGGCGATACACCACGTCTTCGGCGATACGCCACGTCTTCGGCGATACGCCACGTCTTCGGCGATACGCCACGTCTTCGGCGATACACCACGTCTTCGGCGATACACGCCACGTCTTCGGCGATACGCCACGTCTTCGGCGATACGCCACGTCTTCGGCGATACACCACGTCTTCGGCGATACGCCACGTCTTCGGCGATACACCACGTCTTCGGCGATACGCCACGTCTTCGGCGATACGCCACGTCTTCGGCGATACACCACGTCTTCGGCGATACGCCACGTCTTCGGCGATACACCACGTCTTCGGCGATACGCCACGTCTTCGGCGATACGCCACGTCTTCGGCGATACACCACGTCTTCGGCGATACACCACGTCTTCGGCGATACGCCACGTCTTCGGCGATACGCCACGTCTTCGGCGATACACCACGTCTTCGGCGATACGCCACGTCTTCGGCGATACACCACGTCTTCGGCGATACGCCACGTCTTCGGCGATACCGTCAACTGGGAATAAAACGTTCCACAGACGATATTTTATCATATTTTATCATAAAACACAATAATGGCTCCCATTTCCGCCAGAGTTGATGAAATTGCACAATTTTCGGAATTTGGGCGTTTCAAGTGATGGTCTTTAAGACACAGATAAAAAGAAATAGTCAAAAACTCAAGAAAGTACAGTATCAAAAGCGTGGTGTGTGGTGTGATTTCGAGCCTCGGAGTGCGTGTGACGTGCACCGGTGCAATTCTCAATTTGCCATTTTTCGCCCTCGAGGCATTCAATTGATACATTTCGTCACCATTTCGTATTTCAACCGATATGTGTAAAAAAATGGCAAATTGAGAAGTGCACCGGTGCACGTCACACGCACTCCGCAGCTCCAAATTACACCACACACCACGCTTTTGATACTGTACTTTCTTGTTTTTGACTATTTCTTTTTATCTGTGTCTGAAAGACCATCACTTGAAACGCCCAAATTCCAAAATTTGTGCAATTTCATCAACTCTGACGGAAATGGGAGCCATTATTGTGTTTTATGATAAAATATGATAAAATATCGTCTGTGGAACGTTTTATTCCCAGTTGACGGTACACCACGTCTTCGGCGATACGCCACGTCTTCGGCGATACGCCACGTCTTCGGCGATACGCCACGTCTTCGGCGATACGCCACGTCTTCGGCGATACCGTCAACTGGGAATAAAACGTTCCACAGACGATATTTTATCATATTTTATCATAAAACACAATAATGGCTCCCATTTCCGCCAGAGTTGATGAAATTGCACAATTTTCGGAATTTGGGCGTTTCAAGTGATGGTCTTTAAGACACAGATAAAAAGAAATAGTCAAAAACTCAAGAAAGTACAGTATCAAAAGCGTGGTGTGTGGTGTGATTTCGAGCCTCGGAGTGCGTGTGACGTGCACCGGTGCAATTCTCAATTTGCCATTTTTCGCCCTCGAGGCATTCAATTGATACATTTCGTCACCATTTCGTATTTCAACCGATATGTGTAAAAAAATGGCAAATTGAGAAGTGCACCGGTGCACGTCACACGCACTCCGCAGCTCCAAATTACACCACACACCACGCTTTGATACTGTACTTTCTTGCTTTTGACTATTTCTTTTTATCTGTGTCTGAAAGACCATCACTTGAAACGCCCAAATTCCAAAATTTGTGCAATTTCATCAACTCTGACGGAAATGGGAGCCATTATTGTGTTTTATGATAAAATATGATAAAATATCGTCTGTGGAACGTTTTATTCCCAGTTGACGGTACACCACGTCTTCGGCGATACACCACGTCTTCGGCGATACGCCACGTCTTCGGCGATACGCCACGTCTTCGGCGATACGCCACGATTAAGACACAGATAAAAAGAAATAGTCAAAAACTCAAGAAAGTACAGTATCAAAAGCGTGGTGTGTGGTGTGATTTCGAGCCTCGGAGTGCGTGTGACGTGCACCGGTGCAATTCTCAATTTGCCATTTTTCGCCCTCGAGGCATTCAATTGATACATTTCGTATTTCAACCGATATGTGTAAAAAAATGGCAAATTGAGAAGTGCACCGGTGCACGTCACACGCACTCCGCAGCTCCAAATTACACCACACACCACGCTTTTGATATTGTACTTTCTTGTTTTTGACTATTTCTTTTTATCTGTGTCTGAAAGACCATCACTTGAAACGCCCAAATTCCAAAATTTGTGCAATTTCATCAACTCTGACGGAAATGGGAGCCATTATTGTGTTTTATGATAAAATATGATAAAATATCGTCTGTGGAACGTTTTATTCCCAGTTGACGGTACACCACGTCTTCGGCGATACGCCACGTCTTCGGCGATACGCCACGTCTTCGGCGATACGCCACGTCTTCGGCGATACGCCAAGTCTTCGGCGATACCGTCAACTGGGAATAAAACGTTCCACAGACGATATTTTATCATATTTTATCATAAAACACAATAATGGCTCCCATTTCCGCCAGAGTTGATGAAATTGCACAATTTTCGGAATTTGGGCGTTTCAAGTGATGGTCTTTAAGACACAGATAAAAAGAAATAGTCAAAAACTCAAGAAAGTACAGTATCAAAAGCGTGGTGTGTGGTGTGATTTCGAGCCTCGGAGTGCGTGTGACGTGCACCGGTGCAATTCTCAATTTGCCATTTTTCGCCCTCGAGGCATTCAATTGATACATTTCGTCACCATTTCGTATTTCAACCGATATGTGTAAAAAAATGGCAAATTGAGAAGTGCACCGGTGCACGTCACACGCACTCCGCAGCTCCAAATTACACCACACACCACGCTTTGATACTGTACTTTCTTGCTGTTGACTATTTCTTTTTATCTGTGTCTGAAAGACCATCACTTGAAACGCCCAAATTCCAAAATTTGTGCAATTTCATCAACTCTGACGGAAATGGGAGCCATTATTGTGTTTTATGATAAAATATGATAAAATATCGTCTGTGGAACGTTTTATTCCCAGTTGACGGTACACCACGTCTTCGGCGATACACCACGTCTTCGGCGATACGCCACGTCTTCGGCGATACGCCACGTCTTCGGCGATACGCCACGATTAAGACACAGATAAAAAGAAATAGTCAAAAACTCAAGAAAGTACAGTATCAAAAGCGTGGTGTGTGGTGTGATTTCGAGCCTCGGAGTGCGTGTGACGTGCACCGGTGCAATTCTCAATTTGCCATTTTTCGCCCTCGAGGCATTCAATTGATACATTTCGTATTTCAACCGATATGTGTAAAAAAATGGCAAATTGAGAAGTGCACCGGTGCACGTCACACGCACTCCGCAGCTCCAAATTACACCACACACCACGCTTTTGATATTGTACTTTCTTGTTTTTGACTATTTCTTTTTATCTGTGTCTGAAAGACCATCACTTGAAACGCCCAAATTCCAAAATTTGTGCAATTTCATCAACTCTGACGGAAATGGGAGCCATTATTGTGTTTTATGATAAAATATGATAAAATATCGTCTGTGGAACGTTTTATTCCCAGTTGACGGTACACCACGTCTTCGGCGATACACCACGTCTTCGGCGATACGCCACGTCTTCGGCGATACGCCACGTCTTCGGCGATACGCCACGATTAAGACACAGATAAAAAGAAATAGTCAAAAACTCAAGAAAGTACAGTATCAAAAGCGTGGTGTGTGGTGTGATTTCGAGCCTCGGAGTGCGTGTGACGTGCACCGGTGCAATTCTCAATTTGCCATTTTTCGCCCTCGAGGCATTCAATTGATACATTTCGTATTTCAACCGATATGTGTAAAAAAATGGCAAATTGAGAAGTGCACCGGTGCACGTCACACGCACTCCGCAGCTCCAAATTACACCACACACCACGCTTTTGATATTGTACTTTCTTGTTTTTGACTATTTCTTTTTATCTGTGTCTGAAAGACCATCACTTGAAACGCCCAAATTCCAAAATTTGTGCAATTTCATCAACTCTGACGGAAATGGGAGCCATTATTGTGTTTTATGATAAAATATGATAAAATATCGTCTGTGGAACGTTTTATTCCCAGTTGACGGTACACCACGTCTTCGGCGATACGCCACGTCTTCGGCGATACGCCACGTCTTCGGCGATACGCCACGTCTTCGGCGATACGCCAAGTCTTCGGCGATACCGTCAACTGGGAATAAAACGTTCCACAGACGATATTTTATCATATTTTATCATAAAACACAATAATGGCTCCCATTTCCGCCAGAGTTGATGAAATTGCACAATTTTCGGAATTTGGGCGTTTCAAGTGATGGTCTTTAAGACACAGATAAAAAGAAATAGTCAAAAACTCAAGAAAGTACAGTATCAAAAGCGTGGTGTGTGGTGTGATTTCGAGCCTCGGAGTGCGTGTGACGTGCACCGGTGCAATTCTCAATTTGCCATTTTTCGCCCTCGAGGCATTCAATTGATACATTTCGTCACCATTTCGTATTTCAACCGATATGTGTAAAAAAATGGCAAATTGAGAAGTGCACCGGTGCACGTCACACGCACTCCGCAGCTCCAAATTACACCACACACCACGCTTTGATACTGTACTTTCTTGCTGTTGACTATTTCTTTTTATCTGTGTCTGAAAGACCATCACTTGAAACGCCCAAATTCCAAAATTTGTGCAATTTCATCAACTCTGACGGAAATGGGAGCCATTATTGTGTTTTATGATAAAATATGATAAAATATCGTCTGTGGAACGTTTTATTCCCAGTTGACGGTACACCACGTCTTCGGCGATACACCACGTCTTCGGCGATACGCCACGTCTTCGGCGATACGCCACGTCTTCGGCGATACGCCACGATTAAGACACAGATAAAAAGAAATAGTCAAAAACTCAAGAAAGTACAGTATCAAAAGCGTGGTGTGTGGTGTGATTTCGAGCCTCGGAGTGCGTGTGACGTGCACCGGTGCAATTCTCAATTTGCCATTTTTCGCCCTCGAGGCATTCAATTGATACATTTCGTATTTCAACCGATATGTGTAAAAAAATGGCAAATTGAGAAGTGCACCGGTGCACGTCACACGCACTCCGCAGCTCCAAATTACACCACACACCACGCTTTTGATATTGTACTTTCTTGTTTTTGACTATTTCTTTTTATCTGTGTCTGAAAGACCATCACTTGAAACGCCCAAATTCCAAAATTTGTGCAATTTCATCAACTCTGACGGAAATGGGAGCCATTATTGTGTTTTATGATAAAATATGATAAAATATCGTCTGTGGAACGTTTTATTCCCAGTTGACGGTACACCACGTCTTCGGCGATACGCCACGTCTTCGGCGATACGCCACGTCTTCGGCGATACGCCACGTCTTCGGCGATACGCCACGTCTTCGGCGATACCGTCAACTGGGAATAAAACGTTCCACAGACGATATTTTATCATATTTTATCATAAAACACAATAATGGCTCCCATTTCCGCCAGAGTTGATGAAATTGCACAATTTTCGGAATTTGGGCGTTTCAAGTGATGGTCTTTAAGACACAGATAAAAAGAAATAGTCAAAAACTCAAGAAAGTACAGTATCAAAAGCGTGGTGTGTGGTGTGATTTCGAGCCTCGGAGTGCGTGTGACGTGCACCGGTGCAATTCTCAATTTGCCATTTTTCGCCCTCGAGGCATTCAATTGATACATTTCGTCACCATTTCGTATTTCAACCGATATGTGTAAAAAAATGGCAAATTGAGAAGTGCACCGGTGCACGTCACACGCACTCCGCAGCTCCAAATTACACCACACACCACGCTTTTGATACTGTACTTTCTTGTTTTTGACTATTTCTTTTTATATGTGTCTGAAAGACCATCACTTGAAACGCCCAAATTCCAAAATTTGTGCAATTTCATCAACTCTGACGGAAATGGGAGCCATTATTGTGTTTTATGATAAAATATGATAAAATATCGTCTGTGGAACGTTTTATTCCCAGTTGACGGTACACCACGTCTTCGGCGATACACCACGTCTTCGGCGATACGCCACGTCTTCGGCGATACGCCACGTCTTCGGCGATACGCCACGATTAAGACACAGATAAAAAGAAATAGTCAAAAACTCAAGAAAGTACAGTATCAAAAGCGTGGTGTGTGGTGTGATTTCGAGCCTCGGAGTGCGTGTGACGTGCACCGGTGCAATTCTCAATTTGCCATTTTTCGCCCTCGAGGCATTCAATTGATACATTTCGTATTTCAACCGATATGTGTAAAAAAATGGCAAATTGAGAAGTGCACCGGTGCACGTCACACGCACTCCGCAGCTCCAAATTACACCACACACCACGCTTTTGATATTGTACTTTCTTGTTTTTGACTATTTCTTTTTATCTGTGTCTGAAAGACCATCACTTGAAACGCCCAAATTCCAAAATTTGTGCAATTTCATCAACTCTGACGGAAATGGGAGCCATTATTGTGTTTTATGATAAAATATGATAAAATATCGTCTGTGGAACGTTTATTCCCAGTTGACGGTACACCACGTCTTCGGCGATACGCCACGTCTTCGGCGATACACGCCACGTCTTCGGCGATACGCCACGTCTTCGGCGATACGCCACGTCTTCGGCGATACGCCACGTCTTCGGCGATACCGTCAACTGGGAATAAAACGTTCCACAGACGATATTTTATCATATTTTATCATAAAACACAATAATGGCTCCCATTTCCGCCAGAGTTGATGAAATTGCACAATTTTCGGAATTTGGGCGTTTCAAGTGATGGTCTTTAAGACACAGATAAAAAGAAATAGTCAAAAACTCAAGAAAGTACAGTATCAAAAGCGTGGTGTGTGGTGTGATTTCGAGCCTCGGAGTGCGTGTGACGTGCACCGGTGCAATTCTCAATTTGCCATTTTTCGCCCTCGAGGCATTCAATTGATACATTTCGTCACCATTTCGTATTTCAACCGATATGTGTAAAAAAATGGCAAATTGAGAAGTGCACCGGTGCACGTCACACGCACTCCGCAGCTCCAAATTACACCACACACCACGCTTTTGATACTGTACTTTCTTGTTTTTGACTATTTCTTTTTATCTGTGTCTGAAAGACCATCACTTGAAACGCCCAAATTCCAAAATTTGTGCAATTTAATCAACTCTGACGGAAATGGGAGCCATTATTGTGTTTTATGATAAAATATGATAAAATATCGTCTGTGGAACGTTTTATTCCCAGTTGACGGTACACCACGTCTTCGGCGATACGCCACGTCTTCGGCGATACGCCACGTCTTCGGCGATACGCCACGTCTTCGGCGATACGCCAAGTCTTCGGCGATACCGTCAACTGGGAATAAAACGTTCCACAGACGATATTTTATCATATTTTATCATAAACACAATAATGGCTCCCATTTCCGCCCAGAAGTTGATGAAATTGCACAATTTTCGGAATTTGGGCGTTTCAAGTGATCGTCTTTAAGACACAGATAAAAGAAATAGTCAAAAACTCAAGAAAGTACAGTATCAAAAGCGTGGTGTGTGGTGTGATTTCGAGCCTCGGAGTGCGTGTGACGTGCACCGGTGCAATTCTCAATTTGCCATTTTTTCGCCCTCGAGGCATTCAATTGATACATTTCGTCACCATTTCGTATTTCAACCGATATGTGTAAAAAAATGGCAACTTGAGAAGTGCACCGGTGCAAGTCACACGCACTCCGCAGCTCCAATTACACCACACACCACGCTTTTGATACTGTACTTTCTCTGTTTTTGACTATTCTTTTTATCTGTGTCTGAAAGACCATCACTTGAAAGCCCAAATTCCAAAATTTGTGCAATTTCATCACTTCTGACGGAAATGGGAGCCAATTATTGTGTTTTTATGATAAAATATCGTCTGTGGAACGTTTTATTCCCA
>ABKE04000022.1:0-35414 GCA_000180635.4 Pristionchus pacificus
AGACGAATAATGAAGGGATGCAGGACGGCCAGTCAAGCCGCGATCTAATGACAACAACTGCCAAAGACGAATAATGAAGGGATGCAGGATGGCCAGTCAAGCCGCGATCTAATGACAACAACTGCCAATAGACGAATAATGAAGGGATGCAGGATGGCCAGTCAAGCCGCGATCTAATGACAACAACTGTCAATAGACGAAGAATGAAGGGATGCAGGATGCCAGTCAAGCCGCGATCTATGACAACAACTGTCAATAGACGAATAATGAAGGGATGCAGGCGGCCAGTCAAGCCGCGATCTAATGACAACAACTGCCAATAGACGAATAATGAAGGGATGCAGGAATGGCCAGTCAAGCCGCGATCTAATGACAACAACTTCCAATAGACGAATAATGAAGGGATGCAGATGGCCAGTCAAGCCGCGATCTAATGACAACAACTGTCAATAGACGAATAATGAAGGGATGCAGGACGGCCAGTCAAGCCGCGATCTAATGCAAACAACTGTCAATAGACGAATAGAAGGGGATGCAGGATGGCCATCAAGCCGCGATCTAATGACAACACTGCCATAGACGAATAATGAAGGGATGCAGGATGCCAGTCAAGCCGCGATCTAATGACAACAACTGCCAATAGACGAAGAATGAAGGATGCAGGATGGCCAGTCAAGCCGCGATCTAATGACAACAACTGCCAATAGACGAATAATGAAGGGATGCAGGATGGCCAGTCAAGCCGCGATCTAATGACAACAACTGACAATAGACGAATAATGAAGGGATGCAGGACGGCCAGTCAAGCCGCGATCTAATGACAACAACTGCCAATAGACGAAGAATGAAGGGATGCAGGATGGCCAGTCAAGCCGCGATCTAATGACAACAACTGACAATAGACGAATAATGAAGGGATGCAGGATGGCCAGTCAAGCCGCGATCTAATGACAACAACTGACAATAGACGAATAATGAAGGGATGCAGGATGGCCAGTCAGCCGCGATCTAATGACAACAACTGTCAATAGACGAATAATGAAGGGATGCAGGATGGCCAGTCAAGCCGCGATCTCATGCAAACAACTGCCAAAGACGAATAATGAAGGGATGCAGGACGGCCAGTCAATGCCGCGATCTAATGACAACAACTGCCAATAGACGAAGAATGAAGGGATGCAGGATGGCCAGTCAAGCCGCTATCTAATGACAACAACTGCCAATAGACGAATAATGAAAGGGATGCAGGATGGCCTAGTCAAGCCGCGATCTAATGACAACAACTGTCAATAGACGAATAATGAAGGGATGCAGGAGGCCAGTCAAGCCCGGATCTAATGACAACACTGCCATAGACGAAGAATGAAGGGATGCAGGATTGGCCAGTCAAGCCGCGATCTAGATGACAACACTGACAATAGACGAATAATGAGGGATGCAGGATGGCCAGTCAAGCCACGATCTAATGACAACAACTGACAATAGACGAAAATGAAGGTATGCAGGATGGCCAGTCAAGCCGCGATCTAACGCAAACAACTGTCAATAGACGAATAATGAAGGGATGCAGGATGGCCAGTCAAGCCGCGATCTAATGACAACAACTGACAATAGACGAATAATGAAGGGATGCAGGATGGCCAGTCAAGCGCGATCTAATGACACAACTGACAATAGAAGAATAATGAAGGGATGCAGGACGGCCAGTCATGCCGCGATTCTATGACAACAACTGACAATAGACGAATAATGAAGGGATGCACGACGGCCAGTCATGCCGCGATCTAATGACAACAACTGCCAATAGACGAATAATGAAGGGATGCAGGAAGGCCAGTCAAGCCGCGATCTAATGACACAACTGCCAATAGACGAAGAATGAAGGGATGCAGGATGGCCAGTCAAGCCGCGATCTAATGACAACAACTGACAATAGACGAATAATGAAGGGATGCAGGATGGCCAGTCAAGCCGCGATCTAATGACAACAACTGACAATAGACGAAGAATGAAGGGATGCAGGATGGCCAGTCAAGCCGCGATCTAATGACAACAACTGTCAATAGACGAATAATGAAGGGATGCAGGATGGCCAGTCAAGCCGCGATCTAATGACAACAACTGCCAATAGACGAATAATGAAGGGATGCAGGATGGCCAGTCAAGCCGCGATCTAATGACAACAACTGACAATAGACGAATAATGAAGGGATGCAGGATGGCCAGTCAAGCCGCGATCTAATGACAACAACTGACAATAGACGAATATGAAGGGATGCAGGACGGCCAGTCAAGCCGCGATCTAATGACAACAACTGCCATAGACGAGAATGAAGGGATGCAGGATGGCCAGTCAGCCGCGATCTAATGACAACAACTGCCATAGACGAAGAATGAAGGGATGCAGGATGGCCAGTCAGCCGCGATCTAATGACAACAACTGCAATAGACGAATAATGAAGGGATGCAGGAGGCCATCAAGCCGCGATCTAATGACAACAACTGCCAAAGACGAAGAATGAAGGGATGCAGGATGGCCAGTCAAGCCGCGATCTAATGACAACAACTGCCAATAGACGAATAATGAAGGGATGCAGGATGGCCAGTCAGCCGCCGATCTAATGACAACAACTGACAATAGACGAAGAATGAAGGGATGCAGGATGGCCAGTCAAGCCGCGATCTAATGACAACAACTGTCCAATAGACGAATAATGAAGGGATGCAGGATGGCCAGTCAAGCCGCGATCTAATGACAACAACTGCCAATAGACGAATAATGAAGGGATGCAGGATGGCCAGTCAAGCCGCGATCTATGACAACAACTGCCATAGACGAATAATGAAGGGATGCAGGATGGCCAGTCAAGCCGCGATCTAATGACAACAACTGTCAATAGACGAATAATGAAGGGATGCAGGATGGCCAGTCATGCCGCGATCTAATGACAACAACTCCAATAGACGAATAATGAAGGGATGCAGGATGGCCAGTCAAGCCGCGATCTATGACAACAACTGCCAATAGACGAAGAATGAAGGGATTGCAGGATGGCCAGTCAGCCGCGATCTAATGACACACTGACAATAGACGAATATGAAGGGATGCAGGATGGCCAGTCCAAGCCGCGATCTAATGAACAACACTGACAATAGACGAAGAATGAAGGGATGCAGGATGGCCAGTCAAAGCCGCGATCTAACGACAACAACTGTCAATAGACGAATAATGAAGGATTGCAGGGATGGCCAGTCAAGCCGCCGATCTAATGACAACAACTGACAATAGACGAATAATGAAGGGATGCAGGAGGGCCAGTCAAGCCGCGATCTAATGACAAACAACTGACAATAGAGAGAATAATGAAGGGATGCAGGACGCAGTCATGCCGCGATCTAATGACAACAACTGACAATAGACGAATAATGAAGGGATGCACGACGGCCAGTCATGCCGCGATCTAATGACAACAACTGCCAATAGACGAAGAATGAAGGGATGCAGGATGGCCAGTCAAGCCGCGATCTAATGACAACAACTGCCAATAGACGAAGAATGAAGGGATGCAGGATGGCCCTTCAAGCCGCGATCTAATGACAACAACTGACAATAGACGAATAATGAAGGGATGCAGGATGGCCAGTCAAGCCGCGATCTAATGACAACAACTGACAATAGACGAATAATGAAGGGATGCAGGATGGCCAGTCAAGCCGCGATCTAATGACAACAACTGTCAATAGACGAATAATGAAGGGATGCAGGATGGCCAGTCAAGCCGCGATCTAATGACAACAACTGCCAATAGACGAAGAATGAAGGGATGCAGGATGGCCAGTCAAGCCGCGGTCTAATGACAACAACTGACAATAGACGAATAATGAAGGGATGCAGGATGGCCAGTCAAGCCGCGATCTAATGACAACAACTGACAATAGACGAATAATGAAGGGATGCAGGATGGCCAGTCAAGCCGCGATCTAATGACAACAACTGTCAATAGACGAATAATGAAGGGATGCAGGATGGCCAGTCAAGCCGCGATCTAATGACAACAACTGACAATAGACGAATAATGAAGGGATGCAGGATGGCCAGTCAAGCCGCGATCTAATGACAACAACTGACAATAGACGAATAATGAAGGGATGCAGGACGGCCAGTCATGCCGCGATCTAATGACAACAACTGCCAATAGACGAAGAATGAAGGGATGCAGGATGGCCAGTCAAGCCGCGATCTAATGACAACAACTGACAATAGACGAATAATGAAGGGATGCAGGATGGCCAGTCAAGCCGCGATCTAATGACAACAACTGACAATAGACGAATAATGAAGGGATGCAGGATGGCCAGTCAAGCCGCGATCTAATGACAACAACTGACAATAGACGAATAATGAAGGGATGCAGGATGGCCAGTCAAGCCGCGATCTAATGACAACAACTGACAATAGAAGAATAATGAAGGGATGCAGGACGGCCAGTCATGCCGCGATCTAATGACAACAACTGACAATAGACGAATAATGAAGGGATGCACGACGGCCAGTCATGCCGCGATCTAATGACAACAACTGCCAATAGACGAATAATGAAGGGATGCAGGAAGGCCAGTCAAGCCGCGATCTAATGACAACAACTGCCAATAGACGAAGAATGAAGGGATGCAGGATGGCCAGTCAAGCCGCGATCTAATGACAACAACTGACAATAGACGAATAATGAAGGGATGCAGGATGGCCAGTCAAGCCGCGATCTAATGACAACAACTGACAATAGACGAAGAATGAAGGGATGCAGGATGGCCAGTCAAGCCGCGATCTAACGACAACAACTGTCAATAGACGAATAATGAAGGGATGCAGGATGGCCAGTCAAGCCGCGATCTAATGACAACAACTGACAATAGACGAATAATGAAGGGATGCAGGATGGCCAGTCAAGCCGCGATCTAATGACAACAACTGACAATAGAAGAATAATGAAGGGATGCAGGACGGCCAGTCATGCCGCGATCTAATGACAACAACTGACAATAGACGAATAATGAAGGGATGCACGACGGCCAGTCATGCCGCGATCTAATGACAACAACTGCCAATAGACGAAGAATGAAGGGATGCAGGATGGCCAGTCAAGCCGCGATCTAATGACAACAACTGCCAATAGACGAAGAATGAAGGGATGCAGGATGGCCCTTCAAGCCGCGATCTAATGACAACAACTGACAATAGACGAATAATGAAGGGATGCAGGATGGCCAGTCAAGCCGCGATCTAATGACAACAACTGACAATAGACGAATAATGAAGGGATGCAGGATGGCCAGTCAAGCCGCGATCTAATGACAACAACTGTCAATAGACGAATAATGAAGGGATGCAGGATGGCCAGTCAAGCCGCGATCTAATGACAACAACTGCCAATAGACGAAGAATGAAGGGATGCAGGATGGCCAGTCAAGCCGCGGTCTAATGACAACAACTGGACAATAGACGAATAATGAAGGGATGCAGGATGGCCAGTCAAGCCGCGATCTAATGACAACAACTGACAATAGACGAATAATGAAGGGATGCAGGATGGCCAGTCAAGCCGCGATCTAATGACAACAACTGTCAATAGACGAATAATGAAGGGATGCAGGATGGCCAGTCAAGCCGCGATCTAATGACAACAACTGACAATAGACGAATAATGAAGGGATGCAGGATGGCCAGTCAAGCCGCGATCTAATGACAACAACTGACAATAGACGAATAATGAAGGGATGCAGGACGGCCAGTCATGCCGCGATCTAATGACAACAACTGCCAATAGACGAAGAATGAAGGGATGCAGGATGGCCAGTCAAGCCGCGATCTAATGACAACAACTGACAATAGACGAATAATGAAGGGATGCAGGATGGCCAGTCAAGCCGCGATCTAATGACAACAACTGACAATAGACGAATAATGAAGGGATGCAGGATGGCCAGTCAAGCCGCGATCTAATGACAACAACTGTCAATAGACGAATAATGAAGGGATGCAGGATGGCCAGTCAAGCCGCGATCTAATGACAACAACTGTCAATAGACGAATAATGAAGGGATGCAGGATGGCCAGTCAAGCCGCGATCTAATGACAACAACTGACAATAGACGAATAATGAAGGGATGCAAGATGGCCAGTCAAGCCGCGATCTAATGACAACAACTGACAATAGACGAATAATGAAGGAATGCAGGATGGCCAGTCAAGCCGCGATCTAATGACAACAACTGACAATAGACGAATAATGAAGGGATGCAGGATGGCCAGTCAAGCCGCGATCTAATGACAACAACTGACAAAAGACGAATAATGAAGGGATGCAGGATGGCCAGTCAAGCCGCGATCTAATGACAACAACTGACAATAGACGAATAATGAAGGGATGCAGGACGGCCAGTCACGGCGCGATCTAATAACAACAACTGCCAATAGACGAAGAATGAAGGGATGCAGGATGGCCAGTCAAGCCGCGATCTAATGACAACAACTGACAATAGACGAATAATGATGGGATGCAGGATGGCCAGTCAAGCCGCGATCTAATGACAACAACTGACAATAGACGAATAATGAAGGGATGCAAGATGGCCAGTCAAGCCGCGATCTAATGACAACAACTGTCAATAGACGAATAATGAAGGGATGCAGGATGGCCAGTCACGCCGCGATCTCATGCAAACAACTGTGAAAAGACGAATAATGAAGGGATGCAGGACGGCCAGTCATGCCGCGATCTAATGACAACAACTGCCAATAGACGAAGAATGAAGGGATGCAGGATGGCCAGTCAAGCCGCGATCTAATGACAACAACTGCCAATAGACGAAGAATGAAGGGATGCAGGATGGCCAGTCAAGCCGCGATCTAATGACAACAACTGTCAATAGACGAATAATGAAGGGATGCAGGAAGGCCAGTCAAGCCGCGATCTAATGACAACAACTGCCAATAGACGAAGAATGAAGGGATGCAGGATGGCCAGTCAAGCCGCGATCTAATGACAACAACTGACAATAGACGAATAATGAAGGGATGCAGGATGGCCAGTCAAGCCGCGATCTAATGACAACAACTGACAATAGACGAAGAATGAAGGGATGCAGGATGGCCAGTCAAGCCGCGATCTAACGACAACAACTGTCAATAGACGAATAATGAAGGGATGCAGGATGGCCAGTCAAGCCGCGATCTAATGACAACAACTGACAATAGACGAATAATGAAGGGATGCAGGATGGCCAGTCAAGCCGCGATCTAATGACAACAACTGACAATAGAAGAATAATGAAGGGATGCAGGACGGCCAGTCATGCCGCGATCTAATGACAACAACTGACAATAGACGAATAATGAAGGGATGCACGACGGCCAGTCATGCCGCGATCTAATGACAACAACTGCCAATAGACGAAGAATGAAGGGATGCAGGATGGCCAGTCAAGCCGCGATCTAATGACAACAACTGCCAATAGACGAAGAATGAAGGGATGCAGGATGGCCCTTCAAGCCGCGATCTAATGACAACAACTGCCAATAGACGAATAATGAAGGGATGCAGGACGGCCAGTCATGCCGCGATCTAATGACAACAACTGCCAATAGACGAAGAATGAAGGGATGCAGGATGGCCAGTCAAGCCGCGATCTAATGACAACAACTGCCAATAGACGAATAATGAAGGGATGCAGGACGGCCAGTCATGCCGCGATCTAATGACAACAACTGCCAATAGACGAAGAATGAAGGGATGCAGGATGGCCAGTCAATCCGCGATCTCATGCAAACAACTGCCAATAGACGAAGAATGAAGGGATGCAGGATGGCCAGTCAAGCCGCGATCTAATGACAACAACTGCCAATAGACGAAGAATGAAGGGATGCAGGATGGCCAGTCAAGCCGCGATCTCTTGCAAACAACTGCCAATAGACGAAGAATGAAGGGATGCAGGATGGCCGGTCAAGCCGCGATCTCATGCAAACAAGTTCCAATAGACGAAGAATGAAGGGATGCAGGATGGCCAGTCAAGCCGCGATCTCTTGCAAACAACTGCCAATAGACGAAGAATGAAGGGATGCAGGATGGCCAATCAAGCCGCGATCTAATGACAACAACTGACAATAGACGAATAATGAAGGGATGCAGGATGGCCAGTCAAGCCGCGATCTAATGACAACAACTGTCAATAGACGAATAATGAAGGGATGCAGGATGGCCAGTCAAGCCGCGATCTAATGACAACAACTGTCAATAGACGAATAATGAAGGGATGCAGGATGGCCAGTCAAGCCGCGATCTAATGACAACAACTGCCAATAGACGAAGAATGAAGGGATGCAGGATGGCCAGTCAAGCCGCGGTCTAATGACAACAACTGACAATAGACGAATAATGAAGGGATGCAGGATGGCCAGTCAAGCCGCGATCTAATGACAACAACTGTCAATAGACGAATAATGAAGGGATGCAGGATGGCCAGTCAAGCCGCGATCTAATGACAACAACTGACAATAGACGAATAATGAAGGGATGCAGGACGGCCAGTCAAGCCGCGATCTAATGACAACAACTGCCAATAGACGAAGAATGAAGGGATGCGGGATGGCCAGTCAAGCCGCGATCTAATGACAACAACTGACAATAGAAGAATAATGAAGGGATGCAGGACGGCCAGTCATGCCGCGATCTAATGACAACAACTGACAATAGACGAATAATGAAGGGATGCAGGATGGCCAGTCAAGCCGCGATCTAATGACAACAACTGACAAAAGACGAATAATGAAGGGATGCAGGATGGCCAGTCAAGCCGCGATCTAATGACAACAACTGACAATAGACGAATAATGAAGGGATGCAGGATGGCCAGTCAAGCCGCGATCTAATGACAACAACTGACAATAGACGAATAATGAAGGGATGCAGGACGGCCAGTCATGCCGCGATCTAATGACAACAACTGCCAATAGACGAAGAATGAAGGGATGCAGGATGGCCAGTCAAGCCGCGATCTAATGACAACAACTGCCAATAGACGAATAATGAAGGGATGCAGGACGGCCAGTCATGCCGCGATCTAATGACAACAACTGCCAATAGACGAAGAATGAAGGGATGCAGGATGGCCAGTCAAGCCGCGATCTAATGACAACAACTGCCAATAGACGAATAATGAAGGGATGCAGGACGGCCAGTCATGCCGCGATCTAATGACAACAACTGCCAATAGACGAAGAATGAAGGGATGCAGGATGGCCAGTCAAGCCGCGATCTCATGCAAACAACTGCCAATAGACGAAGAATGAAGGGATGCAGGATGGCCAGTCAAGCCGCGATCTAATGACAACAACTGCCAATAGACGAAGAATGAAGGGATGCAGGATGGCCAGTCAAGCCGCGATCTCTTGCAAACAACTGCCAATAGACGAAGAATGAAGGGATGCAGGATGGCCGGTCAAGCCGCGATCTCATGCAAACAAGTTCCAATAGACGAAGAATGAAGGGATGCAGGATGGCCAGTCAAGCCGCGATCTCTTGCAAACAACTGCCAATAGACGAAGAATGAAGGGATGCAGGATGGCCGGTCAAGCCGCGATCTCATGCAAACAAGTTCCAATAGACGAAGAATGAAGGGATGCAGGATGGCCAGTCAAGCCGCGATCTCATGCAAACAACTGTCAATAGACGTATAATGAAGGGATGTAGGACGGCCAGTCAAGCCGCGATCTAATGACAACAACTGTCAATAGACGAATAATGAAGGGATGCAGGACGGCCAGTCAAGCCGCGATCTCATGCAAACAACTGCCAATAGACGAATAATGAAGGGATGCAGGATGGCCAGTCAAGCCGCGATCTCATGCAAACAAGTTCCAATAGACGAAGAATGAAGGGATGCAGGATGGCCAGTCAAGCCGCGATCTAATGACAACAACTGACAATAGACGAATAATGAAGGGATGCAGGACGGCCAGTCATGCCGCGATCTAATGACAACAACTGCCAATAGACGAATAATGAAGGGATGCAGGATGGCCAGTCAAGCCGCGATCTAATGACAACAACTGCCAATAGACGAAGAATGAAGGGATGCAGGATGGCCAGTCAAGCCGCGATCTCATGCAAACAACTGCCAATAGACGAATAATGAAGGGATGCAGGACGGCCAGTCAAGCCGCGATCTAATGACAACAACTGCCAATAGACGAAGAATGAAGGGATGCAGGATGGCCAGTCAAGCCGCGATCTCTTGCAAACAACTGCCAATAGACGAAGAATGAAGGGATGCAGGACGGCCAGTCATGCCGCGATCTAATGACAACAACTGCCAATAGACGAAGAATGAAGGGATGCAGGATGGCCAGTCAAGCCGCGATCTCATGCAAACAACTGCCAATAGACGAAGAATGAAGGGGTGCAGGATGGCCAGTCAAGCCGCGATCTAATGACAACAACTGTCAATGTGCGTGGATGAAATGGAGAGGTTGTGGAGGAGTGATGAATGATAGAAGGATCAGTTTAAAGTTGAAGGGGAAAATCTACAAGAGCGTGATACGACCGACACTCTTGTATGGCAGCGAGATGTGGCCGATCAGTGAAAGGCAAATGGATAAGATGATGGTAGTAGAGATGAAGATGCTGAGATGGGTTTGTGGACTGAATGTCCGTGATCGAGTAAGAAATGAGTCTATTGGAGCGATGACAAAGTGTGCTAAGCTGGAAGGGAAGATAAGAGAACGGAGATTGAGATGGTTCGGCCATGTAAAGAGACGAGAAAAGGAGCATGTATGTAGAAGGATGATGACATATACCATCCGAGGAAAGAGACCAGTGGGTCGACCAAAGTTGAGATGGTCAGAAATGATCAAACAGGACATCACGCAGCTGCGCTTGACCGAACGCCACGCACTCAACAGAGACTTGTGGAAAACGAAGACCTCCTTTCCTGACCCCGTTTAACGTGAATGAGAAGAGCATGCCCTAACATCCCAGGCCTGCCCTCTCAGATACAGGAAATAAATGATTTGATTTGATTTGATTTGACAAGAGGCATAATTTGATTAGCTAGGGGGTAACTGAGACTAAGAGCGGCTGACAAGAGGCATAATTTGATTAGCTAGGGGTTACTGAGATTAAGAGCGGCTGACGGGAGACATAAATTGATTAACTAGGGGGTTATTGAAATTAAGAACGTCTGAAAAGAGGCATAATTTGATTAGCTAGGGGGTTACTGAGATTAAGAGCGGATGACAAGAGACATAATTTGATTAGCTAGGGGTTACTGAGATTAAGAGCGGCTGACAAGAGACATAATTTGATTAGCTAGGGGGTTACTGAGATTAAGAGCGGCTGAAAAGAGGCATAAATTGATTTCCAACGAATTAAAAATTATTCTGAGTCACTAGCGTCCTTGGGGAGTACAGTAAAACGTTTGTCCTGCTTCCAAATATTTTTTCCCGGCCTGTTGTAAAGAATTTTAAGCACATCAGCGCCATCATTTTCCGCCCGAGAACAAGGCGCTGGAACCATTTTGACGCCTTTTACAGGCGATTGACGATTGGCAAAGAATTCAGCGAGTGTGCGGCAGTCAGTCAGCTTTCTAGGTAGTTCAACCAGCTGGGATTCAATCAGTGCTGTTCTAAGAATTTTTAAGCAGAGAAGTGAGCGATCGAATAAAGAGTAGAGAATGGTGCATTTAGCCCAATTTTACGAGCTGTTTCTTCAGTAAAACATTACACTTTCACACACCACCTTCATGACCTTCAAACCTTCATAAATCGATTCAGCGACCTACCCCATTGTATATGTGTTACACCCCTAAAACTTGAATTTTTAATGTTTGCAGCAATTCCACAGCAGCTGCAGCAGCTGCAGCAGCTGCAACAAGACCTTGAAACCAGCATAAATGGATTCAGCGACCTCAACTACCCCATAGTAGATGTGTCACACCCCTAAAACTCGAATTTTTAATATTTGCAGCAATTCCACAGCAGCAGCAACAAGACCTTGAAACCAGCATAAATGGATTCAGTGACCTCAACTACCCCATAGTATATGTGTTACACCCCTAAACCTCGAATTTTTAATATTTGCAGCAATTCCACAGCACCTGCAGCAGCTGCTGTGGAATTGCAACAAGACCTTGAAACCAGCATAAATGGATTCAGCGACCTCAACTACCCCATAGTATATGTGTTACACCCCTAAACCTCGAATTTTTAATATTTGCAGCAATTCCACAGCACCTGCAGCAGCTGCTGTGGAATTGCAACAAGACCTTGAAACCAGCATAAATGGATTCAGCGACCTCAACTACCCCATAGTAGATGTGTCACACCCCTAAAACTCGAATTTTTAATATTTGCAGCAATTCCACAGCAGCTGCAACAAGACCTTGAAACCAGCATAAATGGATTCAGTGACCTCAACTACCCCATAGTATATGTGTTACACCCCTAAAACTCGAATTTTTAATATTTGCAGCAATTCCACAGCACCTGCAGCAGCTGCAGCATCTGCAACAAGACCTTGAAACCAGCATAAATGGATTCAGCAACCTCAACTACCCCATAGTATATGTGTTACACCCCTAAAACTCGAATTTTTAATATTTGCAGCAATTCCACACCAGCTGCAGCAGCTGCAGCTGCTGCAACAAGACCTTGAAACCAGCATAAATGGATTCAGCGACCTCAACTACCCCATAGTATATGTGTTACACCCCTAAAACTCGAATTTTTAATATTTGCAGCAATTCCACAGCAGCCGCAGCAGCTGCAGCCGCAGCAACAAGGCCTTGAAACCAGCATAAATGGATTCAGCAACCTCAACTACCCCATAGTATATGTGTTACACCCCTAAAACTCGAATTTTTAATATTTGCAGCAATTCCACACCAGCTGCAGCAGCTGCAGCTGCTGCAACAAGACCTTGAAACCAGCATAAATGGATTCAGCGACCTCAACTACCCCATAGTATATGTGTTACACCCCTAAAACTCGAATTTTTAATATTTGCAGCAATTCCACAGCAGCTGCAGCAGCTGCAGCAGCAGCCGACAATTTAAAGACCTCGGGAATATCACCATTGAATTCAGCGGCAGCACTTACCTACTGGCCGCTCTTAGTTTCCGAGAATAACAACTTTTATTTTTTTTCGAGGTCTCAGCTAACGGTATGATCACAGGGGTCATCCAAGTTTGAACGGTTTGAATTTGAATTTCCCTGCGTAGTCACCCTGAAACGATACTCAGTGATACTCAGCGAGAATTTTTGCAAATTTTCGATTTTTCTTTTTTGGCCTACTTTTTTTTTCATTTGCTCATAACTTTCTTCAAACTTAATATTTTTTCTCGCTCTTTGTTGCCAAAGATAGCTAAAAATACGCTTAATAGATCTATTACTATCGCGTTATTATTTTGTTTCCTTTTCGAGTGTTATTTCAATAATTGTTCCGATTTTTCTAGAAGGAGAGTAGTCAGAGCTCCCCTTCGGTCACTGTTGGTCGAGATCGCCGCTCTCCCTGCGCGGGTGTTTCCTCTCTCCCTTGACCGTTTTCTTCGCTCCTTTTTGGCACTTTTTTCTCCCCTCCCTCCCTTCATTTTTTCGTGGGTGCTTTTGACCCATTTTTTAACCTAATTCCTCATTTTCCGGTCGCCCTTCCGTTCTTCTGCTCTCTTCCGGGCTCCTTCTGGACCGCTCTTTCCGCTCTTCTGCAGCAATACGGTGAGTTATTTTGATTCGTTTTCTGTTCTTTCTTTGTAGTTTCTTTTCTAGTTTACTTAGATTACTTGCTTAGAATACTAGATTACTTGCTTAGACCTGTTAGTCAATCTGCTATTAGATGTTGAGAGAGTTAGTTCCTTCAGTTGGCTCGGTTCTTCACTTTCTCTTATCTCTTCGCTGCTCCTTTTGGACTTCAGGCAGGAATTGGTGAGTCATGTATTTTTTCACTCGTATTGTGCTCAATTTTTGTGTGTTTGATTGGGAAAACCCGGGAAATGAATCCGCTGAATCCCTTACAGCTGTGAATTCTCTGATGGTTTAGCTGTTAATTAGCTTGCTTTCTCACTTAATTAGCCGCAGAATCCCTTACAGCTGTGAATTCTCTGATGGTTTAGCTGTTAATTAGCTTGCTTGCTCACCCAATTAGCCGCTGAATCCCTTACCGCTGAGAAGGCGCGATGTAACAAGTCTAGCCAATTATGTTGCTAAATTTCACTCGTCTTTCGATGCTCTAATGCTGTTCCGGGACGTTATCCTGCTGTCAAGCCAATTCGTTTGCTGTTGCGCCCATTAGTTCACTGAATTTCTCATCGCTGACGTTGCTCTGATTGCTTTGCTGGGCATTTCGCTGGGCGCTTTTTCGATCTGCATGTCTCGTGATGGACGGATGAGAGAGTCGTAGCTATGCTATCTAGGCTGTAGTCTCGTGAGGGACGGATGAGAGAGTCGTAGCTATGCTATCTGGGCTGTAGTCTCGTGAGGGATGGATAAGAGAGTCGTAGCTATGCTATCTAGGCTGTAGTCTCGTGAGGGACGGATGAGAGAGTCGTAGCTATGCTATTTGGGCTGTAGTCTCGTGAGGGATGGATAAGAGAGTCGTAGCTATGCTATCTAGGCTGTAGTCTCGTGAGGGATGGATGAGAAAGTCGTAGCTATGCTATCTGGGCTGAAGTCTCGTGAGGGATGGATAAGAGAGTCGTAGCTATGCTATCTGGGCTGTAGTCTCGTGAGGGACGGATGAGAGAGTCGTAGCTATGATATCTGGGCTGAAGTCTCGTGAGGGATGGATAAGAGAGTCGTAGCTATGCTATCTAGGCTGTAGTCTCGTGAGGGACGGATGAGAGAGTCGTAGCTATGCTATCTGGGCTGAAATCTCGTGAGGGATGGATGAGAGATTCGTAGCTATGCTATCTAGGCTGTAGTCTCGTGAAGGACGGATGAGAGAGTCGTAGCTATGCTATCTGGGCTGTAGTCTCGTGAGAGATGGATGAGAGAGTCGTAGCGATGCTATCTGGGCTGTAGTCTCGTGAGGGATGGATGAGAGATTCGTAGCGATGCTATCTGGGCTGTAGCCTCGTGAGGGATGGATGAGAGATTCGTAGCGATGCTATCTGGGCTGTAGCCTCGTGAGGGATGGATTAGAGAGAGATGTTATTTTAGAGCGAGGGGCTCTATGATTCATGCTTTTTGTGCCTATTGGAGGTTATTTTAGAGCGAGGGGATCTATTATTCATGCTTTTAGTGACTAGTGGATGTTATTTTACACCGAAGGGATCTATCATTCATGCTTTTAGTGCCTAGTGGAGGCTACTTTAGACCGAGGGGATCTATCATTCATGCTTTTAGTGCCTAGTGGATTTTATTTTAGATAGAGATGCTCTATTATTCTTGCTTTTAGTGCCTAGTGGAGGTTATTTTAGAGCGAGGGGATCTATTATTCATGCTTTTAGTGACTAGTGGATGTTATTTTAGACCGAAGGGATCTATCATTCATGCTTTTAGTGCCTAGTGGAGGCTACTTTAGACCGAGGGGATCTATCATTCATGCTTTTAGTGCCTAGTGGATGTTATTTTAGACAGAGATGCTCTATTATTCTTTCTTTTAGTGCCTAGTGGAGGTTATTTTAGAGCGAGGGGATCTATTATTCATGCTTTTAGTGACTAGTGGATGTTATTTTAGACCGAGGGGATCTATCATTCATGCTTTTAGTGCCTAGTGGAGGCTACTTTAGACAGAGATGCTCTATTATTCATGCTTTTAGTGCCTAGTGGAGGCTACTTTATACAGAGATGCTCTATTATTCATGCTTTTAGTGACTAGTGGATGTTATTTTAGAGCGAGGGGCTCTATGATTCATGCTTTTTGCGCCTATTGGAGGCTACTTTAGACCGAGTGGATCTATCATTCATGCTTTTAGTGCCTAGTGGATGTTATTTTAGACAGAGATGCTCTATTATTCTTGCTTTTAGTGCCTAGTGGATGTTATTTTAGACAGAGATGCTCTATTATTCTTGCTTTTAATGCCTAGTGGATGTTATTTTAGAGCGAGGGGCTCTATGATTCATGCTTTTTTCTCCTATTGGAGGTTATTTTAGAGCGAGGGGATCTATCATTCATGCTTTTAGTGCCTAGTGGATGTTATTTTAGACAGAGATGCTCTATTATTCTTGCTTTTAGTGCCGAGTGGAGGTTATTTTAGAGCGAGGAGATCTATTATTCATGCTTTTAGTGACTAGTGGATGTTATTTTAGAGCGAGGGGATCTATTATTCTTGCTTTTAGTGACTAGTGGATGTTATTTTAGACCGAAGGGGATCTATCATTCATGCTTTTAGTGCCTAGTGGAGGCTACTTTATACAGAGATGCTCTATTATTCATGCTTTTAGTGACTAGTGGATGTTATTTTAGAGCGAGGGGCTCTATGATTCATGCTTTTTGCGCCTATTGGAGGCTACTTTAGACCGAGTGGATCTATCATTCATGCTTTTAGTGCCTAGTGGATGTTATTTTAGACAGAGATGCTCTATTATTCTTGCTTTTAGTGCCTAGTGGATTTTATTTTAGACAGAGATGCTCTATTATTCTTGCTTTTAGTGCCTAGTGGAGGTTATTTTAGAGCGAGGGGATCTATTATTCATGCTTTTAGTGACTAGTGGATGTTATTTTAGACCGAAGGGATCTATCATTCATGCTTTTAGTGCCTAGTGGAGGCTACTTTAGACCGAGGGGATCTATCATTCATGCTTTTAGTGCCTAGTGGATTTTATTTTAGACAGAGATGCTCTATTATTCTTGCTTTTAGTGCCTAGTGGAGGTTATTTTAGAGCGAGGGGATCTATTATTCATGCTTTTAGTGACTAGTGGATGTTATTTTAGACCGAAGGGATCTATCATTCATGCTTTTAGTGCCTAGTGGAGGCTACTTTAGACCGAGGGGATCTATCATTCATGCTTTTAGTGCCTAGTGGATGTTATTTTAGACAGAGATGCTCTATTATTCTTTCTTTTAGTGCCTAGTGGAGGTTATTTTAGAGCGAGGGGATCTATTATTCATGCTTTTAGTGACTAGTGGATGTTATTTTAGACCGAGGGGATCTATCATTCATGCTTTTAGTGCCTAGTGGAGGCTACTTTAGACAGAGATGCTCTATTATTCTTGCTTTTAGTGCCTAGTGGAGGCTACTTTATACAGAGATGCTCTATTATTCATGCTTTTAGTGACTAGTGGATGTTATTTTAGAGCGAGGGGCTCTATGATTCATGCTTTTTGCGCCTATTGGAGGCTACTTTAGACCGAGTGGATCTATCATTCATGCTTTTAGTGCCTAGTGGATGTTATTTTAGACAGAGATGCTCTATTATTCTTGCTTTTAGTGCCTAGTGGATGTTATTTTAGACAGAGATGCTCTATTATTCTTGCTTTTAATGCCTAGTGGATGTTATTTTAGAGCGAGGGGCTCTATGATTCATGCTTTTTTCTCCTATTGGAGGTTATTTTAGAGCGAGGGGATCTATCATTCATGCTTTTAGTGCCTAGTGGATGTTATTTTAGACAGAGATGCTCTATTATTCTTGCTTTTAGTGCCGAGTGGAGGTTATTTTAGAGCGAGGAGATCTATTATTCATGCTTTTAGTGACTAGTGGATGTTATTTTAGAGCGAGGGGATCTATTATTCTTGCTTTTAGTGACTAGTGGATGTTATTTTAGACCGAAGGGGATCTATCATTCATGCTTTTAGTGCCTAGTGGAGGCTACTTTATACAGAGATGCTCTATTATTCATGCTTTTAGTGACTAGTGGATGTTATTTTAGAGCGAGGGGCTCTATGATTCATGCTTTTTGCGCCTATTGGAGGCTACTTTAGACCGAGTGGATCTATCATTCATGCTTTTAGTGCCTAGTGGATGTTATTTTAGACAGAGATGCTCTATTATTCTTGCTTTTAGTGCCTAGTGGATTTTATTTTAGACAGAGATGCTCTATTATTCTTGCTTTTAGTGCCTAGTGGAGGTTATTTTAGAGCGAGGGGATCTATTATTCATGCTTTTAGTGACTAGTGGATGTTATTTTAGACCGAAGGGATCTATCATTCATGCTTTTAGTGCCTAGTGGAGGCTACTTTAGACCGAGGGGATCTATCATTCATGCTTTTAGTGCCTAGTGGATTTTATTTTAGACAGAGATGCTCTATTATTCTTGCTTTTAGTGCCTAGTGGAGGTTATTTTAGAGCGAGGGGATCTATTATTCATGCTTTTAGTGACTAGTGGATGTTATTTTAGACCGAAGGGATCTATCATTCATGCTTTTAGTGCCTAGTGGAGGCTACTTTAGACCGAGGGGATCTATCATTCATGCTTTTAGTGCCTAGTGGATGTTATTTTAGACAGAGATGCTCTATTATTCTTTCTTTTAGTGCCTAGTGGAGGTTATTTTAGAGC
Source organism: Pristionchus pacificus (assembly GCA_000180635.4). Lineage (NCBI taxonomy): Eukaryota > Metazoa > Nematoda > Chromadorea > Rhabditida > Neodiplogasteridae > Pristionchus > Pristionchus pacificus. The sequence goes on from ABKE04000022.1 coordinate 18,487, forward strand.
GAGGGGATCTATTATTCATGCTTTTAGTGACTAGTGGATGTTATTTTAGACCGAGGGGATCTATCATTCATGCTTTTAGTGCCTAGTGGAGGCTACTTTAGACAGAGATGCTCTATTATTCTTGCTTTTAGTGCCGAGTGGAGGTTATTTTAGAGCGAGGAGATCTATTATTCATGCTTTTAGTGACTAGTGGATGTTATTTTAGAGCGAGGGGATCTATTATTCTTGCTTTTAGTGACTAGTGGATGTTATTTTAGACCGAAGGGGATCTATCATTCATGCTTTTAGTGCCTAGTGGAGGCTACTTTATACAGAGATGCTCTATTATTCATGCTTTTAGTGACTAGTGGATGTTATTTTAGAGCGAGGGGCTCTATGATTCATGCTTTTTGCGCCTATTGGAGGCTACTTTAGACCGAGTGGATCTATCATTCATGCTTTTAGTGCCTAGTGGATGTTATTTTAGACAGAGATGCTCTATTATTCTTGCTTTTAGTGCCTAGTGGATGTTATTTTAGACAGAGATGCTCTATTATTCTTGCTTTTAATGCCTAGTGGATGTTATTTTAGAGCGAGGGGCTCTATGATTCATGCTTTTTGCGCCTATTGGAGGTTATTTTAGAGCGAGGGGATCTATTATTCATGCTTTTAGTGCCTAGTGGAGGTTATTTTAGACAGAGATGCTCTATTATTCTTGCTTTTAGTGCCTAGTGGAGGTTATTTTAGAGCGAGGGGCTCTATCATTCATGCTTTTTGTGCCTATTGGAGGTTATTTTAGAGCGAGGGGATCAATTATTCATGCTTTTAGTGCCTAGTGGACGCGCTGTATTTGATACCGAGGTAAAATTCTGAAATTCGGACTAAAATGACATCCACTAGGCGCTAAATGCATGAATAATAAATCCTAAATACAAAATATAAATCTATATATACCATAACTCGGTAATATACCGAAAGTCTCTGTTATTTATGTGTTTAGTGCTTTGTAAATGAAATCATGGAACGTGGGGTCCCTGGATTCTTACAGTTAATGAACAAATATTGAAAATAGTCTGGAAAACTCTTCTCCTCGTGTGGTGTCCAAAAAGATAAAATAAGTGTTCAATTTAGCCTCCGTTTGCTTTGACAAGACCCTTCGAAAATTCTGACGGATGTACGGTTTTTGCTCTTACTCGTTGGAAACATTCTGACTGCCAACTAACGGATGTGCAACTTTATATCTAATAGACTTCTGGTGAATTGTGATCTTAGTGAGTTCGTTGATTAATGAAATAGTATTCAGTTCTAGGCATCGGGCAGAGACGGAAGCAGTTCAATTCCTACTTCAAGGACGAAGAATGAAGACGACATGAGCAGGGATAGGGAGAGGTATTCCAAGTATTTAATTGGTGAGATCACATTGTTAGATTAGACAATAGAGGGGATTAGTGTTCTCATGTGAGGGAAGTAGCTGTTTTGTGGTGGTGGAAGTAGCTGTTTTGTGGTGGGATTACGAGAAACATAGGGACCTGGTTTCGGTGTTTTTGGATGGTTATTCGGTCATGAGAGAGAAGTGGATTTTGATTCTATGTTTTGTGGTGGTGGAAGGGATTACGAGAAACATAGGGACCTGGTTTCGGTGTTTTTGGATGGTTATTCGGTCATGAGAGAGAAGTGGATTTTGATTCTAGGTTTTGTGGTGGTGAAAGGGATTACGAGAAACATAGAGACCTGGTTTCGGTGTTTTTGGAAGGTTATTCGGTGATGAGAGAGAAGTGGATTTTGATTCTATGTTTTGTGGTGGTGAAAGGGATTACGAGAAACATAGGGACCTGGTTTCGGTGTTTTTGGATGGTTATTCGGTCATGAGAGAGAAGTGGATTTTGATTCTATGTTTTTTGGTAGTGAAAGGGATTACGAGAAACATAGGGACCTGGTTTCGGTGTTTTTGGATGGTTATTCGGTCATGAGAGAGAAGTGGATTTTGATTATGTTTCGTGGTGATGAAAGGGATTGCGAGAAACATAGGAGCCTGGTTTCGGTGTTTTTGGATGGTTAATCGGTCATGAGAGAGAAGTGGATTTGGATTCTATGTTTTGTGGTGGTGAAAGGGATTATGAGAAAGATTTCGGTGTTGCTCGATAGCCCGTTCCTTTCTTCCACGGTCCTTCCTCTTTTGCATGGGTTAATACATCGGTTGTTTGCTTCATCGTTCAGTGCTCCGTCACAAGATGTTATATATTCTCATGAGACGGTCTTATTTTTATGGTTTCTCGGATTGTCTCGAGTTTGAATAGTCTCAAGTATCCCATCGCTATTTTTTAAAATCTATATAGTAGTTTAGGTCTGGTGTGGTGAGTTGTTTGGAAACGAACTATGAATTGGCGCTTAGAGTTTTCCTCAACTCTAACTATTTTGCAGTCTTCTATTCTAATTTCTATGTCGCGGCACTTACCCGATTGAGGCTTGCCCCCCGTCTTTTGGAAGTTTAGATTCTTCTTCCTTCCCTTCTCAGTGACCATGCAAAACGCGTATCCGCAAATGAAATTTCTGAAATAGCTATCGCAATACTCAATTATCACCTAATCACTACATTTCCTATATTTCCAATGAATTCGCGAGCGATAGAGGTTTGATAACATGAGGATCGGTATTCCTTATATTTTTCAGTATTACCGACATATCTTGCGTTAGCTCGTCCACGTCTGAACTTGTGAACGGCATAGCGCAAGAACTGCCTTAAATACTGAAAAATATCAGGAATACCGATCCTCATTTTATCAAGACTCTATCGCTCACGAGCGCAATTTCTTGTCTCAAACCTTGTGGCGTCTGAGTGCTCGGTATTCCCCTAGGCTCCCCCATACCGCTTATACTCAACTTCCAGTTGCGTTATCGTGGTCTCGGGGTCTCCTCTCCCGAGATCACGGAGGCCCTTCCCTTCTCACCTTTTGTACGAGGGAGCACTCTCTTCCCTACCTCGAGAAGGGAAGAGGTGTCGGCAATCCCGACAATGTCGGGATCTCTGTCGGGGTTGCCCCCTCACATCTCTTCCTTCTCCTCCCTCTTCTCCCGCTCGATCTTGGAAATAGATGGGGGAGGAGAGTGAGGAGATGGGAAGAGGGGGGCTATCCCGTCGGAGATCCCCGACATTGTCGGTACTCGGCTAATCCGCTCTTTTCTCAAATCGCACGACAAGAATTACCAAGTATCCCCTATTGAACCTGCAACACTTATTGCTACTAAAGTTACGATTTGTTCACTTCTCCCACCTTTCCCATTTCACATCGTGATGCTCGTGAAGTCGGCGCTTCACGAGCATCACGATGTGAAATGATGCTCGTGAAGCGCCTTTTCTGCAGTAGGGCCCTCACCCCACACTTTCTCCCACTCTCATTCCTCCTCAATCGCAGCATTCCGCTCAGTCGTCTAGCTCATTTTGATGTTTCGCCTTTCCTGCGTAGACGCTACACACATGTAAGTATCACTAACTCCCTAAGACAAAGCATGCGCAGCACCAAGCCTAAGAACTAAGCCTACGCCTCAAATGTCATCATTAACCACAGCTCGCATAATGCTTAGAATTAGTGCTTAGGCTCTCACGCTTAGTGCTTAGAGCCTAGTTCTTTGTTTTTTTAGAGAAAAAGCGAAGAATGAGAATGAAAACCATTCGTCAATTAGTGAACATGTCTCTTGACTCTCTCTGAGCTCTCCTACATCTTACCCTATATAATCGCGATATACCACTTCTCTGGTTCCGTCTATCACTGTCCTATCTGGGGAGAAGACAGCGCTCTCCTTAGTGGAGGAGGGCAAAATGAGGTGGAGAGAAAGTGGGGAGGTATGCCTTCCCCCACTGCAGAAGCGCCCTAAAGTCGGAACTTTCCTAACTGCAACCAAGCCCCACCCTCCTAAACTTCTATCTGCGAAAAATTCTATGATTTTTCAGAGCTTCTTAGCATCCATTTTGAACTGCATGGAAAACTTTATATGAGCGTCTGCTTTCCATTTTCTCCATCCTGCCTAGTCCCGGAATTTGGTTGGCAACTAGGAAAGTTTCGACATTTATATCCTTCGTATTCCTTCGTTTTCCGATGTCCGCTATATGTTTCAATATTCGCGTGTTTGTTAGCTGTTCAGTCTCCACCTCCTCCCCCCACCCCCTCCCCCCTCGTGTTCAGTCTCTAGGACCTATTCCTTTGCAGTGCTCTCTCAGTACTCTCGTCGTTTGCAGTTCTTCTGTTCAGTCTACCTTGAGAATGTCTCTTATGCGCGCTGCAGATCTCAACAAGAGGGTACTAGTGGAAGGAGGTGCGTATTATGCACTCAAATTGTGCAAAAATATAACCATTAACAATAAAAACAATAAAAAAACAATAAAAACAGGAATACAGCAACAGTTAGAGACCGCAAGTGCCGCACAAAATTATGTTGTTTCCTTAAATCTAGGCGGAGAAATAATTCAGACGCTCAAATTAAACTCTGCGAAGCTCTTCTGGTAGCCAAGCTGAACTTGGCTACCAGAAGAGTTAAATTTTCCTTGTTCATTGTCTGGCGACTTTCAGTAATGAAAAATGATGGATAAAATGAAATTCAGTAGCGTCCACAAATTGTTTAAGCGTTTTGTATATCCTAGCACGCGCGTATTTATTTTGAACCCACACTTCACAATTTACATTCTTTATTTTTTCCTCAACCTGAGCCTTAGGAAACGCTATACAGATACTTTTTTGGTGCTGAGATAAAAGATGTAAACAAAGAAAATTGCTGGTCTCCATAGTGACATTTTGGTCTCTATTTTGAGAGCAAAATATAGCAACCACGGCACTAAACCTTGCGGTCTCTAAACTGTCTTACACTTTGGTTTTTTTCACTCAAAATGATAATAAAACATAAAAAAAGACGGTAATAACATTCAGTGGACATTCCTTATGCCGATAAAGAATGGGAATGGAAGACTATTCTCGACTTCGGTACTGTCTGTGAGTTTAATCGACGAAAAGAATAGGATTATAATTGGATTGCTTCAGTCAAACTGTTCCGTCTCCATGTGAGATGGGCCAACAACTCTGTGACCTGGACCGACGGTATGAACTTCACGGTAAGTATAACACTGAAAATGAGGGAGTACAATGAGTAAATTTGAAGGACTTCCGTGCGGAGGTGATCGAGATGATCAAGCGACAGTCGATCAAGTATCCGCAGCGTCCTCTCGGTATGATCGATCACTACCACCTTCGCACGGCCTTCGACATCGATATTCACGAGTACGTCCTTATTCAAATTGGCACACCACATTACAAATGTTATATAATTATCCTAGGGAAGGGAGTGGGGATCTTGGGTGGGATTAGTGAGGGGCGGGGGACTAACGTCAACATGCTTCTTCAGCTTCTTCCCTGGATACTCGAAGCGTGCCGTCCAGCCCGACAATACCGCGGATCGAACGAGAGTGAAACCCGTGTACACGCTGAGACAGCAGAAGTTCCTCACCCCTATTGCCCAACGCTATTGGACATCAGGTAGCATTTTATAGCTGACACTCTATAGGGACACCCCGGCCGTACCAGTGTAAGGCTTGGTTAAGCAGTTAAGCAACTTTACCTTTACCGGGGAGATTAGGGGGTGGTCAGAAAACGAGAACAAGTTTAATTGAATGCACCAATTGCAGATGCAGCGAATACCCGCCTGGACATCCATATCAAGATCGTCCAACGTGAGGAGAGAGAGCTCAAGTTGAAGATCAATGAGATGTACAGAACTCCGCGTGTGTCTGGTGAGTAATTGACAAGGAGGACTCCTCGATTTGCACGCTCTCTCGTCTACCTTTAGCGACGAGAGAGCATTCAAATGAGAGAGGCGTCGTTGTCATCACTGATTGAACGGTTACTAATGATCACTTAGAGGCGGGGTTAGGGGTCTTGGGGGGAGGGGTTAAACGGTTACTAATGATCACTTAGAGGCGGGGTTAGGGGTCTTGGGGGGAGGGGTTAAACGGTTACTAATGATCACTTAGAGGCGGGGTTAGGGGTCTTGGGGGTAGATATGCTAATAACTTCTTTTCAGTCCACACGGCCATGGACCCATCCGTGCTCATGACCCCGAAGGTGCATGCCCGCCAAGCCAGAGGACGCACACTCTATAGGGACACCCCGGCCAGCATCAGTGGCGATCTAATGACAACAACTGTCAATAGACGAATAATGAAGGGATGCAGGACGGTCAGTATAGCCGCGATCTAATGATAACAACTGTCAATAGACGAATAATGAAGGGATGCAGGACGGTCAGTCTAGCCGCGATCTAATGATAACAACTGCCAATAGACGAATAATGAAGGGATACAGGACGGCCAGTCAAGCAGCGATCTAATGACAACAACTGTCAATAGACGAATAATGAAGGGATGCAGGACGGTCAGTCTAGCCGCGATCTAATGACAACAACTGTCAATAGACGAATAATGAAGGGATGCAGGACGGTCAGTCAAGCAGCGATCTAATGACAACAACTGTCAATAGACGAATAATGAAGGGATGCAGGACGGTCAGTCAAGCAGCGATCTAATGACAACAACTGTCAATAGACGAATAATGAAGGGATGCAGGACGGCCAGTCAAGCAGCGATCTAATGACAACAACTGTCAATAGACGAATAATGAAGGGATGCAGGACGGTCAGTATAGCCGCGATCTAATGATAACAACTGTCAATAGACGAATAATGAAGGGATGCAGGACGGTCAGTCAAGCAGCGATCTAATGACAACAACTGTCAATAGACGAATAATGAAGGGATGCAGGACGGTCAGTCAAGCAGCGATCTAATGACAACAACTGTCAATAGACGAATAATGAAGGGATGCAGGACGGCCAGTCAAGCAGCGATCTAATGACAACAACTGTCAATAGACGAATAATGAAGGGATGCAGGACGGTCAGTATAGCCGCGATCTAATGATAACAACTGTCAATAGACGAATAATGAAGGGATGCAGGACGGTCAGTCTAGCCGCGATCTAATGACAACAACTGTCAATAGACGAATAATGAAGGGATGCAGGACGGCCAGTCAAGCAGCGATCTAATGACAACAACTGTCAATAGACGAATAATGAAGGGATGCAGGACGGTCAGTCTAGCCGCGATCTAATGACAACAACTGTCAATTGACGAATAATGAAGGGATGCAGGACGGCCAGTCAAGCCGCGATCTAATGACAACAACTGTCAATAGACGAATAATGAAGGGATGCAGGAGGGTCAGTCAAGCCGCGATCTAATGACAACAACTGTCAATAGACGAATAATGAAGGGATGCAGTACGGTCAGTCAAGCCGCGATCTCATGCAAACAAATGCCAATAGACGAATAATGAAGGGATGCAGGACGGCCAGTCAAGCCGCGATCTAATGACAACAACTGTCAATAGACGAATAATGAAGGGATGCAGGACGGTCAGTCAAGCCGCGATCTAATGACAACAACTGTCAATAGACGAATAATGAAGGGATGCAGGACGGTCAGTCAAACAGCGATCTAATGACAACAACTGTCAATAGACGAATAATGAAGGGATGCAGGACGGTCAGTCTAGCCGCGATCTAATGATAACAACTGCCAATAGACGAATAATGAAGGGATACAGGACGGCCATTCAAGCAGCGATCTAATGACAACAACTGTCAATAGACGAATAATGAAGGGATGCAGGACGGTCAGTCTAGCCGCGATCTAATGATAACAACTGCCAATAGACGAATAATGAAGGGATACAGGACGGCCAGTCAAGCAGCGATCTAATGACAACAACTGTCAATAGACGAATAATGAAGGGATGCAGGACGGTCAGTCTAGCCGCGATCTAATGACAACAACTGTCAATAGACGAATAATGAAGGGATGCAGGACGGTCAGTCTAGCCGCGATCTAATGATAACAACTGCCAATAGACGAATAATGAAGGGATACAGGACGGCCAGTCAAGCAGCGATCTAATGACAACAACTGTCAATAGACGAATAATGAAGGGATGCAGGACGGTCAGTCTAGCCGCGATCTAATGACAACAACTGTCAATAGACGAATAATGAAGGGATGCAGGACGGTCAGTCAAGCAGCGATCTAATGACAACAACTGTCAATAGACGAATAATGAAGGGATGCAGGACGGTCAGTCTAGCCGCGATCTAATGACAACAACTGTCAATAGACGAATAATGAAGGGATGCAGGACGGTCAGTCAAGCCGCGATCTAATGACAACAACTGTCAATAGACGAATAATGAAGGGATGCAGTACGGCCAGTCAAGCCGCGATATAATGACAACAACTGTCAATAGACGAATAATGAAGGGATGCAGGACGGTCAGTCTAGCCGCGATCTAATGACAACAACTGTCAATTGACGAAGAATGAAGGGATGCAGGACGGCCAGTCAAGCCGCGATCTAATGACAACAACTGTCAATAGACGAATAATGAAGGGATGCAGGACGGTCAGTCAAGCCGCGATCTCATGCAAACAAATGCCAATAGACGAATAATGAAGGGATGCAGGACGGCCAGTCAAGCCGCGATCGAATGACAACAACTGTCAATAGACGAATAATGAAGGGATGCAGGACGGTCAGTCTAGCCGCGATCTAATAACAACAACTGCCAATAGACGAATAATGAAGGGATACAGGACGGCCAGTCAAGCAGCGATCTAATGACAACAACTGTCAATAGACGAATAATGAAGGGATGCAGGACGGTCAGTATAGCCGCGATCTAATGATAACAACTGTCAATAGACGAATAATGAAGGGATGCAGGACGGTCAGTCTAGCCGCGATCTAATGATAACAACTGCCAATAGACGAATAATGAAGGGATACAGGACGGCCAGTCAAGCAGCGATCTAATGACAACAACTGTCAATAGACGAATAATGAAGGGATGCAGGACGGTCAGTCTAGCCGCGATCTAATGACAACAACTGTCAATAGACGAATAATGAAGGGATGCAGGACGGTCAGTCAAGCAGCGATCTAATGACAACAACTGTCAATAGACGAATAATGAAGGGATGCAGGACGGTCAGTCAAGCAGCGATCTAATGACAACAACTGTCAATAGACGAATAATGAAGGGATGCAGGACGGTCAGTCTAGCCGCGATCTAATGACAACAACTGTCAATAGACGAATAATGAAGGGATGCAGGACGGTCAGTCAAGCCGCGATCTAATGACAACAACTGTCAATAGACGAATAATGAAGGGATGCAGGACGGTCAGTCAAGCAGCGATCTAATGACAACAACTGTCAATAGACGAATAATGAATGGATGCAGGACGGTCAGTCAAGCCGCGATCTAATGACAACAACTGTCAATAGACGAATAATGAAGGGATGCAGGACGGTCAGTCAAGCCGCGATCTCATGCAAACAAATGCCAATAGACGAATAATGAAGGGATGCAGGACGGCCAGTCAAGCCGCGATCTAATGACAACAACTGTCAATAGACGAATAATGAAGGGATGCAGGAGGGTCAGTCAAGCCGCGATCTAGTGACAACAACTGTCAATAGACGAATAATGAAGGGATGCAGTACGGTCAGTCAAGCCGCGATCTCATGCAAACAAATGCCAATAGACGAATAATGAAGGGATGCAGGACGGCCAGTCAAGCCGCGATCTAATGACAACAACTGTCAATAGACGAATAATGAAGGGATGCAGGACGGTCAGTCAAGCCGCGATCTAATGACAACAACTGTCAATAGACGAATAATGAAGGGATGCAGGACGGTCAGTCAAGCAGCGATCTAATGACAACAACTGTCAATAGACGAATAATGAAGGGATGCAGGACGGTCAGTCTAGCCGCGATCTAATGATAACAACTGCCAATAGACGAATAATGAAGGGATACAGGACGGCCAGTCAAGCAGCGATCTAATGACAACAACTGTCAATAGACGAATAATGAAGGGATGCAGGACGGTCAGTCTAGCCGCGATCTAATGACAACAACTGTCAATAGACTAATAATGAAGGGATGCAGGACGGTCAGTCTAGCCGCGATCTAATGATAACAACTGCCAATAGACGAATAATGAAGGGATACAGGACGGCCAGTCAAGCAGCGATCTAATGACAACAACTGTCAATAGACGAATAATGAAGGGATGCAGGACGGTCAGTCTAGCCGCGATCTAATGACAACAACTGTCAATAGACGAATAATGAAGGGATGCAGGACGGTCAGTCAAGCCGCGATCTAATGACAACAACTGTCAATAGACGAATAATGAAGGGATGCAGTACGGCCAGTCAAGCCGCGATCTAATGACAACAACTGTCAATAGACGAATAATGAAGGGATGCAGGACGGTCAGTCAAGCCGCGATCTAATGACAACAACTGTCAATAGACGAATAATGAAGGGATGCAGGACGGTCAGTCTAGCCGCGATCTAATGACAACAACTGCCAATAGACGAATAATGAAGGGATGCAGGATGGCCAGTCAAGCCGCGATCTCTTGCAAACAACTGCCAATATACGAAGAATGAAGGGATGCAGGATGGCCAATCAAGCCGCGATCTAATGACAACAACTGACAATAGACGAATAATGAAGGGATGCAGGATGGCCAATCAAGCCGCGATCTAATGACAACTACTGACAATAGACGAATAATGAAGGGATGCAGGACGGCCAGTCAAGCCGCGATCTAATGACAACAACTGTCAATAGACGAATAATGAAGGGATGCAGGAGGGTCAGTCAAGCCGCGATCTAATGACAACAACTGTCAATAGACGAATAATGAAGGGATGCAGGACGGTCAGTCAAGCCGCGATCTCATGCAAACAAATGCCAATAGACGAATAATGAAGGGATGCAGGACGGCCAGTCAAGCCGCGATCTAATGACAACAACTGTCAATAGACGAATAATGAAGGGATGCAGGACGGTCAGTCAAGCCGCGATCTAATGACAACAACTGTCAATAGACGAATAATGAAGGGATGCAGGACGGTCAGTCAAGCAGCGATCTAATGACAACAACTGTCAATAGACGAATAATGAATGGATGCAGGACGGTCAGTCAAGCCGCGATCTAATGACAACAACTGTCAATAGACGAATAATGAAGGGATGCAGGACGGTCAGTCAAGCCGCGATCTCATGCAAACAAATGCCAATAGACGAATAATGAAGGGATGCAGGACGGCCAGTCAAGCCGCGATCTAATGACAACAACTGTCAATAGACGAATAATGAAGGGATGCAGGAGGGTCAGTCAAGCCGCGATCTAATGACAACAACTGTCAATAGACGAATAATGAAGGGATGCAGGACGGTCAGTCAAGCCGCGATCTCATGCAAACAAATGCCAATAGACGAATAATGAAGGGATGCAGGACGGCCAGTCAAGACGCGATCTAATGACAACAACTGTCAATAGACGAATAATGAAGGGATGCAGGACGGTCAGTCAAGCCGCGATCTAATGACAACAACTGTCAATAGACGAATAATGAAGGGATGCAGGACGGTCAGTCAAGCAGCGATCTAATGACACAACTGTCATAGACGAATAATGAAGGGATGCAGGACGGGCAGGCTAGCCAGCGATCTAATGACAACAACTGTCAATAGACGAATAATGAAGGGATGCAGGACGGTCAGTCTAGCCGCGATCTAATGACAAACAACTGTCATAGACGAATAATGAAGGGATGCAGGACGGGTCAGTCAAGCCGCGATCTAATGACAAACACTGTCAATAGACGAATAATGAAGGGATGCAGTACGGCCAGTCAAGCCGCGATCTAATGACAACAACTGTCAATAGACGAATAATGAAGGGATGCAGGACGGTCAGTCAAGCCGCGATCTAATGACAACAACTGTCAATAGACGAATAATGAAGGGATGCAGGACGGTCAGTCTAGCCGCGATCTAATGACAACAACTGCCAATAGAACGAATAATGAAGGGATGCAGGATGGCCAGTCAAGCCGCGATCTAATGACAACAACTGTCAATAGACGAATAATGAAGGGATGCAGGACGGTCAGTCAGAGCCGCGATCTAATGACAACAACTGTCAATAGACGAATAATGAAAGGGATGCAGGACGGTCAGTCAAGCCGCGATCTAATGACAACAACTGTCAATAGACGAATAATGAAGGGATGCAGGACGGTCAGTCAAGCCGCGATCTAATGACAACAACTGTCAATAGACGAATAATGAAGGGATGCAGGACGGTCAGTCAAGCCGCGATCTAATGACAACAACTGTCAATAGACGAATAATGAAGGGATGCAGGACGGCCAGTCAAGCCGCGATCTAATGACAACAACTGCCAATAGACGAATAATGAAGGGATGCAGGACGGCCAGTCAAGCCGCGATCTAATGACAACAACTGTCAATAGACGAATAATGAAGGGATGCAGGACGGCCAGTCAAGCCGCGATCTAATGACAACAACTGTCAATAGACGAATAATGAAGGGATGCAGGACGGTCAGTCAAGCCGCGATCTAATGACAACAACTGTCAATAGACGAATAATGAAGGGATGCAGGACGGTCAGTCAAGCCGCGATCTAATGACAACAACTGTCAATAGACGAATAATGAAGGGATGCAGGACGGTCAGTCAAGCCGCGATCTCATGCAAACAAATGCCAATAGACGAATAATGAAGGGATGCAGGACGGCCAGTCAAGCCGCGATCTAATGACAACAACTGTCATAGACGAATAATGAAGGGATGCAGGACGGTCAGTCAAGCCGCGATCTAATGACACAACTGTCAATAGACGAATAATGAAGGGATGCAGGACGGTCAGTCAAGCAGCGATCTAATGACAACAACTGTCCAATAGACGAATAATGAATGGATGCAGGACGGTCATCAAGCCGCGAATCTAATGACAACAACTGTCAATAGACGAATAATGAAGGGATGCAGGACGGTCAGTCAAGCCGCGATCTCAAGGCAACAAATGCCAATAGCGAATAATGAAGGGATGCAGGACGGCCAGTCAAGCCGCGATCTAATGACAACAACTGTCAATAGACGAATAATGAAGGGATGCAGGAGGGTCAGTCAAGCCGCGATCTAATGACAACAACTGTCAATAGACGAATAATGAAGGGATGCAGGACGGTCAGTCAAGCCGCGATCTAATGCAAACAACTGTCAATAGACGAATAATGAAGGGATGCAGGACGGCCAGTCAAGCCGCGATCTAATGACAACAACTGTCAATAGACGAATAATGAAGGGATGCAGGACGGTCAGTCAAGCCGCGATCTAATGACAACAACTGTCAATAGACGAATAATGAAGGGATGCAGGACGGTCAGTCAAGCCGCGATCTAATGACAACAACTGTCAATAGACGAATAATGAAGGGATGCAGGACGGTCAGTCAAGCCGCGATCTAATGACAACAACTGTCCAATAGACGAATAATGAAGGGATGCAGGACGGCCAGTCAAGCCGCGATCTAATGACAACAACTGTCAATAGACGAATAATGAAGGGATGCAGGACGGCCAGTCAAGCCGCGATCTAATGACAACAACTGTCAATAGACGAATAATGAAGGGATGCAGGACGGTCAGTCAAGCCGCGATCTAATGACAACAACTGTCAATAGACGAATAATGAAGGGATGCAGGACGGTCAGTCAAGCCGCGATCTAATGACAACAACTGTCAATAGACGAATAATGAAGGGATGCAGGACGGTCAGTCAAGCCGCGATCTAATGACAACAACTGTCAATAGACGAATAATGAAGGGATGCAGGACGGTCAGTCAAGCCGCGATCTAATGACAACAACTGTCAATAGACGAATAATGAAGGGATGCAGGACGGCCAGTCAAGCCGCGATCTAATGACAACAACTGTCAATAGACGAATAATGAAGGGATGCAGGACGGTCAGTCAAGCCGCGATCTAATGACAACAACTGTCAATAGACGAATAATGAAGGGATGCAGGACGGTCAGTCAAGCCGCGATCTAATGACAACAACTGTCAATAGACGAATAATGAAGGGATGCAGGACGGTCAGTCAAGCCGCGATCTAATGACAACAACTGTCAATAGACGAATAATGAAGGGATGCAGGAACGGCAGTCAAGCCGCGATCTAATGACAACACTGTCAATAGACGAATAATGAAGGGATGCAGGACGGTTCAGTCAAAAGCCGCGATCTAATGACAACAACTGTCAATAGACGAATAATGAAGGGATTGCAGGACGGTCAGTCAGCCGCGATCTATGACAACAACTGCAATAGACGAATAATGAAGGGATGCAGGACGGCCAGTCAAAGCCGCGATCTAATGACAACAACTGTCAATAGACGATAATGAAGGGATGCAGGACGGTCAGTCTAGCCGCGATCTAATGACAACAACTGTCCAATTGACGAAGAATGAAGGGAATTCAGGACGGCCAGTCAAGCAGCGATCTAATGACACAACTGTCAATAGACGAATAATGAAGGGATGGCAGGACGGTCAGTATAGCCGCGATCTAATGAGAACAACTGCCAATAGACGAAATAATGAAGGGATGCAGGACGGTCAGTCAAGCCGCGATCTAATGACAACAACTGTCAATAGACGAATAATGAAGGGATGCAGGACGGCCAGTCAAGCCGCGATCTAATGACAACAACTGTCAATAGACGAATAATGAAGGGATGCAGGACGGCCAGTCAAGCCGCGATCTAATGACAACAACTGTCAATAGACGAATAATGAAGGGATGCAGGACGGTCAGTCAAGCCGCGATCTAATGACAACAACTGTCAATAGACGAATAATGAAGGGATGCAGGACGGCCAGTCAAGCCGCGATCTAATGACAACAACTGTCAATAGACGAATAATGAAGGGATGCAGGACGGCCAGTCAAGCCGCGATCTAATGACAACAACTGTCAATAGACGAATAATGAAGGGATGCAGGACGGTCAGTCAAGCCGCGATCTAATGACAACAACTGTCAATAGACGAATAATGAAGGGATGCAGGACGGTCAGTCAAGCCGCGATCTAATGACAACAACTGTCAATAGACGAATAATGAAGGGATGCAGGACGGCCAGTCAAGCCGCGATCTAATGACAACAACTGTCAATAGACGAATAATGAAGGGATGCAGGACGGCCAGTCAAGCCGCGATCTAATGACAACAACTCAATAGACGAATAATGAAGGGATGCAGGACGGTCCAGTCAAGCCGCGATCTAATGACAACAACTGTCAATAGACGAATAATGAAGGGATGCAGGACGGCCAGTCAAGCCGCGATCTATGACAAAAACTGTCATAGACGAATAATGAAGGATGCAGGACGGTCAGTCTAGCCGCGATCTAATGACAACAACTGCCAATAGACGAATAATGAAGGGATACAGGACGGCCAGTCAAGCAGTCTAATGACAACAACTGTCAATAGACGAATAATGAAGGGATGCAGGACGGTCAGTCTAGCCGCGATCTAATGACAACAACTGTCAATAGACGAATAATGAAGGGATGCAGACGGTCAGTCAAGCCGCGATCTAATGACACAACTGTCAATAGACGAATAATGAAGGGATGCAGGACGGCAGTCAAGCCGCGATCTAATGACAAAACTGTCAATAGACGAATAATGAAGGGATGCAGGACGGTCAGTCAAGCCGCGATCTAATGACAACAACTGTCAATAGACGAATAATGAAGGGATGCAGGACGGTCAGTCAAGCCGCGATCTAATGACAACAACTGTCAATAGACGAATAATGAAGGGATGCAGGACGGCCAGTCAAGCCGCGATCTAATGACAACAACTGTCAATAGACGAATAATGAAGGGATGCAGGACGGCCAGTCAAGCCGCGATCTAATGACACAACTGTCAATAGACGAATAATGAAGGGATGCAGGACGGCCAGTCAAGCCGCGATCTAATGACACAACTGTCAATAGACGAATAATGAAGGGATGCAGGACGGCCAGTCAAGCCGCGATCTAATGACAACAACTGTCAATAGACGAATAATGAAGGGATGCAGGACGGCCAGTCAAGCCGCGATCTAATGACAACAACTGTCAATAGACGAATAATGAAGGGATGCAGGACGGTCAGTCAAGCCGCGATCTAATGACAACAACTGTCAATAGACGAATAATGAAGGGATGCAGGACGGCCAGTCAAGCCGCGATCTAATGACAACAACTGTCAATAGACGAATAATGAAGGGATGCAGGACGGTCAGTCAAGCCGCGATCTAATGACAACAACTGTCAATAGACGAATAATGAAGGGATGCAGGACGGCCAGTCAAGCCGCGATCTAATGACAACAACTGTCAATAGACGAATAATGAAGGGATGCAGGACGGCAGTCAAGCCGCGATCTAATGACAACAACTGTCAATAGACGAATAATGAAGGGATGCAGGACGGCCAGTCAAGCCGCGATCTAATGACAACAACTGTCAATAGACGAATAATGAAGGGATGCAGGACGGCCAGTCAAGCCGCGATCTAATGACAACAACTGTCAATAGACGAATAATGAAGGGATGCAGGACGGTCCAGTCAAGCCGCGATCTAATGACAACAACTGTCAATAGACGAATAATGAAGGGATGCAGGACGGCCAGTCAAGCCGCGATCTAATGACAAACAACTGTCAATAGACGAATAATGAAGGGATGCAGGACGGCCAGTCAAGCCGCGATCTAATGACAACAACTGTCAATAGACGAATAATGAAGGGATGCAGGACGGCAGTCAAGCCGCGATCTAATGACAACAACTGTCAATAGACGAATAATGAAGGGATGCAGGACGGCCAGTCAAGCCGCGATCTAATGACAACAACTGTCAATAGACGAATAATGAAGGGATGCAGGACGGTCAGTCAAAG
>ABKE04000031.1:0-23363 GCA_000180635.4 Pristionchus pacificus
AGCCGCGATCTAATGACAACAACTGTCAATAGACGAATAATGAAGGCATGCAGTACGGCCAGTCAAGCCGCGATCTCATGCAAACAACTGCCAATAGACGAATAATGAAGGGATGCAGGACGGCCAGTCAAGCAGCGATCTAATGACAACAACTGTCAATAGACGAATAATGAAGGGATGCAGGACGGCCAGTCAAGCCGCGATCTAATGACAACAACTGTCAATAGACGAATAATGAAGGGATGCAGGACGCAGTCAAGCCGCGATCTAATGCAAACAACTGCCAATAGACGAATAATGAAGGGATGCAGGACGGCCAGTCAAGCCGCGATCTAATGACAACAACTGTCAAAAGACGAATAATGACGGTCCTCAAGCCGCGATCTAATGACAACAACTGTCAATAGACGAATAATGAAGGGATGCAGGACGGCCAGTCAAGCAGCGATCTAATGACAACAACTGTCAATAGACGAATAATGAAGGATGCAGGACGGCCAGTCAAGCCGCGATCTAATGCAAACAACTGCCAATAGACGAATAATGAAGATGCAGGACGGCCAGTCAAGCCGCGATCTATGACAACAACTGTCAATAGACGAATAATGAAGGGATGCAGGACGGTCAGTCAAGCCGCGATCTAATGACAACAACTGTCAATAGACGAATAATTGAAGGGCTTCAGTACGGCCAGTCAAGCCGCGATCTCAATGACAAACAAAACCTGTCAATAAGACGAATAATAAGGATGCAGGACGGTCGTCAAGCCGCGATCGTTATGACACACAACTTTCAATAGACTAATAATTAATGGATGCATTACTGTCAGTCAAGCCGCGATCTAATGACAACAACTGTCAATAGACGAATAATGAAGGGATTGCAGGACGGTCAGTCCAAGCCGCTATCTAATGATAACAACTGTCATAGACGAATAATGAATGGATGCAGGACGGCCAGTCAAGCCGCGATCTCATGCAACAACTGTCAATAGACGAATAATGAAGGGATGCAGGACGGCCAGTCAAGCCGCGATCTAATGACAACAACTGTCAATAGACGAATAATGAACGGTCAGTCAAGCAGCGATCTAATGACAACAACTGTCAATAGACGAATAATGAAGGGATGCAGGACGGTCAGTCAAGCCGCGATCTAATGACAACAACTGTCTATAGACGAATAATGAAGGGATGCAGGACGGCCAGTCAATCCGCGATCTAATGACAACAACTGTCAATAGACGAATAATGAAGGGATGCAGGGACGGCCAGTCAAGCCGCGATCTAATGACAACAACTGTCAATAGACGAATAATGAAGGCATGCAGTACGGCCAGTCAAGCCGCGATCTCATGCAAACAACTGCCAATAGACGAATAATGAAGGGATGCAGGACGGCCAGTCAAGCCGCGATCTAATGACAACAAACTGTCAATAGACGAATAATGAACGGTCAGTCAAGCCGCGATCTAATGACAACAACTGTCAATAGACGAATAATGAAGGGATGCAGGACGGTCAGTCAAGCCGCGATCTAATGACAACAACTGTCAATAGACGAATAATGAAGGGATACAGGACGGCCAGTCAAGCAGCGATCAAATGACAACAACTGTCAATAGACCGAATAATGAAGGCATGCAGTACGGCCAGTCAAGCCGCGATCTCATGCAAACAACTGCCAATAGACGAATAATGAAGGGATGCAGGACGGCCAGTCAAGCCGCGATCTAATGACAAACAACTGGTCAATAGACGAATAATGAAGGGATTCAGGACGGTCATTCCAAGCCGCGATCTAATGACAACAACTGTCAATAGACGAATAATGAAGGGATACAGGACGGCCAGTCAAGCCGCGATCTAATGACAACAACTTGTCAATAGACGAATAATGAAGGGATGCAGGACGGTCAGTCAAGCCGCGATCTCATGCAAACAACTGCCAATAGACGAATAATGAAGGGATGCAGGACGGCCAGTCAAGCCGCGATCTAATGACAACAACTGTCAATAGACGAATAATGAAGGGATGCAGGACGGTCAGTCAAGCAGCGATCTAATGACAACAACTGTCAATAGACGAATAATGAAGGGATGCAGGACGGTCAGTCAAGCCGCGATCTAATGACAACAACTGTCAATAGACGAATAATGAAGGGATGCAGGACGGCCAGTCAAGCCGCGATCTAATGACAACAACTGTCAATAGACGAATAATGAAGGGATGCAGGACGGCCAGTCAAGCCGCGATCTAATGACAACAACTGTCAATAGACGAATAATGAAGGCATGCAGTACGGCCAGTCAAGCCGCGATCTCATGCAAACCAACTGCCAATAGACGAAATAATGAAGGATGCAGGACGGCCAGTCAAGCCGCGATCTAATGACAACAACTGTCAATAGACGAATAATGAACGGTCAGTCAAGCCGCGATCTAATGACAACAACTGTCAATAGACGAATAATGAAGGGATACAGGACGGCCAGTCAAGCCGCGATCTAATGACAACAACTGTCAATAGACCGAATAATGAAGGGATGCAGGACGGTCAGTCAAGCCGCGATCTCATGCAAACAACTGCCAATAGACGAATAATGAAGGGATGCAGGACGGCCAGTCAAGCCGCGATCTAATGACAACAACTGTCAATAGACGAATAATGAAGGGATGCAGGACGGTCAGTCAAGCAGCGATCTAATGACAACAACTGTCAATAGACGAATAATGAAGGGATGCAGGACGGTCCAGTCAAGCCGCGATCTAATGACAACAACTGTCAATAGACGAATAATGAAGGGATGCAGGACGGCCAGTCAAGCCGCGATCTAATGACAACAACTGTCAATAGACGAATAATGAAGGGATGCAGGACGGCCAGTCAAGCCGCGATCTAATGACAACAACTGTCAATAGACGAATAATGAAGGCATGCAAGTACGGCCAGTCAAGCCGCGATCTCATGCAAACAACTGCCAATAGACGAATAATGAAGGGATGCAGGACGGCCAGTCAAGCCGCGATCTAATGACAACAACTGTCAATAGACGAATAATGAACGGTCAGTCAAGCCGCGATCTAATGACAACAACTGTCAATAGACGAATAATGAAGGGATGCAGGACGGCCAGTCAAGCCGCGATCTAATGACAACAACTGTCAATAGACGAATAATGAAGGGATGCAGGACGGTCAGTCAAGCAGCGATCTAATGACAACAACTGTCAATAGACGAATAATGAAGGGATGCAGGACGGTCAGTCAAGCCGCGATCTAATGACAACAACTGTCAATAGACGAATAATGAAGGGATGCAGGACGGCCAGTCAAGCCGCGATCTAATGACAACAACTGTCAATAGACGAATAATGAAGGGATGCAGGACGGCCAGTCAAGCCGCGATCTAATGGACAACAACTGTCAATAGACGAATAATGAAGGCATGCAGTACGGCCAGTCAAGCCGCGATCTCATGCAAACAACTGCCAATAGACGAATAATGAAGGGATGCAGGACGGCCAGTCAAGCCGCGATCTAATGACAACAAACTGTCAATAGACGAATAATGAAGGGATGCAGGACGGTCAGTCAAGCAGCGATCTAATGACAACAACTGTCAATAGACGAATAATGAAGGGATGCAGGACGGTCAGTCAAGCCGCGATCTAATGACAACAACTGTCAATAGACGAATAATGAAGGGATGCAGGACGGCCAGTCAAGCCGCGATCTAATGACAACAACTGTCAATAGACGAATAATGAAGGGATGCAGGACGGCCAGTCAAGCCGCGATCTAATGACAACAAACTGTCAATAGACGAATAATGAAGGCATGCAGTACGGCCAGTCAAGCCGCGATCTCATGCAAAACAACTGCCAATAGACGAATAATGAAGGGATGCAGGACGGCCAGTCAAGCCGCGATCTAATGACAACAACTGTCAATAGACGAATAATGAACGGTCAGTCAAGCCGCGATCTAATGACAACAACTGTCAATAGACGAATAATGAAGGGATGCAGGACGGTCAGTCAAGCCGCGATCTAATGACAACAACTGTCAATAGACGAATAATGAAGGGATACAGGACGGCCAGTCAAGCAGCGATCAAATGACAACAACTGTCAATAGACGAATAATGAAGGCATGCAGTACGGCCAGTCAAGCCGCGATCTCATGCAAACAACTGCCAATAGACGAATAATGAAGGGATGCAGGACGGCCAGTCAAGCCGCGATCTAATGACAACAACTGTCAATAGACGAATATGAAGGGATGCAGGACGGTCAGTCAAGCCGCGATCTAATGACAACAACTGTCAATAGACGAATAATGAAGGGATACAGGACGGCCAGTCAAGCCACGATCTAATGACAACAACTGTCAATAGACGAATAATGAAGGGATGCAGGACGGTCAGTCAAGCCGCGATCTAATGACAACAACTGTCAATAGACGAAATAATGAAGGGATACAGGACGGCCAGTCAAGCAGCGATCAAATGACAACAACTGTCAATAGACGAATAATGAAGGCATGCAGTACGGCCAGTCAAGCCGCGATCTCATGCAAACAACTGCCAATAGACGAATAATGAAGGGATGCAGGACGGCCAGTCAAGCCGCGATCTAATGACAACAACTGTCAATAGACGAATAATGAAGGGATGCAGGACGGTCAGTCAAGCCGCGATCTAATGACAACAACTGTCAATAGACGAATAATGAAGGGATACAGGACGGCCAGTCAAGCCGCGATCTAATGACAACAACTGTCAATAGACGAATAATGAAGGGATGCAGGACGGTCAGTCAAGCCGCGATCTCATGCAAACAACTGCCAATAGACGAATAATGAAGGGATGCAGGACGGCCAGTCAAGCCGCGATCTAATGACAACAACTGTCAATAGACGAATAATGAAGGGATGCAGGACGGTCAGTCAAGCAGCGATCTAATGACAACAACTGTCAATAGACGAATAATGAAGGGATGCAGGACGGTCAGTCAAGCCGCGATCTAATGACAACAACTGTCAATAGACGAATAATGAAGGGATGCAGGACGGCCAGTCAAGCCGCGATCTAATGACAACAACTGTCAATAGACGAATAATGAAGGGATGCAGGACGGCCAGTCAAGCCGCGATCTAATGACAACAACTGTCAATAGACGAATAATGAAGGCATGCAGTACGGCCAGTCAAGCCGCGATCTCATGCAAACAACTGCCAATAGACGAATAATGAAGGGATGCAGGACGGCCAGTCAAGCCGCGATCTAATGACAACAACTGTCAATAGACGAATAATGAACGGTCAGTCAAGCCGCGATCTAATGACAACAACTGTCAATAGACGAATAATGAAGGGATGCAGGACGGTCAGTCAAGCCGCGATCTAATGACAACAACTGTCAATAGACGAATAATGAAGGGATACAGGACGGCCAGTCAAGCAGCGATCAAATGACAACAACTGTCAATAGACGAATAATGAAGGCATGCAGTACGGCCAGTCAAGCCGCGATCTCATGCAAACAACTGCCAATAGACGAATAATGAAGGGATGCAGGACGGCCAGTCAAGCCGCGATCTAATGACAACAACTGTCAATAGACGAATAATGAAGGGATGCAGGACGGTCAGTCAAGCCGCGATCTAATGACAACAACTGTCAATAGACGAATAATGAAGGGATACAGGACGGCCAGTCAAGCCGCGATCTAATGACAACAACTGTCAATAGACGAATAATGAAGGGATGCAGGACGGTCAGTCAAGCCGCGATCTCATGCAAACAACTGCCAATAGACGAATAATGAAGGGATGCAGGACGGCCAGTCAAGCCGCGATCTAATGACAACAACTGTCAATAGACGAATAATGAAGGGATGCAGGACGGTCAGTCAAGCCGCGATCTAATGACAACAACTGTCAATAGACGAATAATGAAGGGATGCAGGACGGCCAGTCAAGCCGCGATCTAATGACAACAACTGTCAATAGACGAATAATGAAGGCATGCAGTACGGCCAGTCAAGCCGCGATCTCATGCAAACAACTGCCAATAGACGAATAATGAAGGGATGCAGGACGGCCAGTCAAGCCGCGATCTAATGACAACAACTGTCAATAGACGAATAATGAACGGTCAGTCAAGCCGCGATCTAATGACAACAACTGTCAATAGACGAATAATGAAGGAATGCAGGACGGTCAGTCAAGCCGCGATCTAATGACAACAACTGTCAATAGACGAATAATGAAGGGATACAGGACGGCCAGTCAAGCAGCGATCTAATGACAACAACTGTCAATAGACGAATAATGAAGGCATGCAGTACGGCCAGTCAAGCCGCGATCTCATGCAAACAACTGCCAATAGACGAATAATGAAGGGATGCAGGACGGCCAGTCAAGCCGCGATCTAATGACAACAACTGTCAATAGACGAATAATGAAGGGATGCAGGACGGTCAGTCAAGCCGCGATCTAATGACAACAACTGTCAATAGACGAATAATGAAGGGATGCAGGACGGCCAGTCAAGCCGCGATCTAATGACAACAACTGTCAATAGACGAATAATGAAGGGATGCAGGACGGTCAGTCAAGCCGCGATCTCATGCAAACAACTTCCAATAGACGAATAATGAAGGGATGCAGGACGGTCAGTCAAGCCGCGATCTAATGACAACAACTGTCAATAGACGAATAATGAAGGGATGCAGGACGGTCAGTCAAGCCGCGATCTAATGACAACAACTGTCAATAGACGAATAATGAAGGGATACAGGACGGCCAGTCAAGCAGCGATCTAATGACAACAACTGTCAATAGACGAATAATGAAGGGATACAGGACTGCCAGTCAAGCCGCGATCTCATGCAAACAACTGCCAACAGACGAATAATGAAGGGATGCAGGACGGCCAGTCAAGCCGCGATCTAATGACAACAACTGTCAATAGACGAATAATGAACGATCAGTCAAGCCGCGATCTAATGACAACAACTGTCAATAGACGAATAATGAAGGAATGCAGGACGGTCAGTCAAGCCGCGATCTAATGACAACAACTGTCAATAGACGAATAATGAAGGGATACAGGACGGCCAGTCAAGCAGCGATCTAATGACAACAACTGTCAATAGACGAATAATGAAGGCATGCAGTACGGCCAGTCAAGCCGCGATCTCATGCAAACAACTGCCAATAGACGAATAATGAAGGGATGCAGGACGGTCAGTCAAGCCGCGATCTAATGACAACAACTGTCAATAGACGAATAATGAAGGGATACAGGACGGCCAGTCAAGCAGCGATCTAATGACAACAACTGTCAATAGACGAATAATGAAGGCATGCAGTACGGCCAGTCAAGCCGCGATCTCATGCAAACAACTGCCAATAGACGAATAATGAAGGGATGCAGGACGGCCAGTCAAGCCGCGATCTAATGACAACAACTGTCAATAGACGAATAATGAAGGGATGCAGGACGGTCAGTCAAGCCGCGATCTAATGACAACAACTGTCAATAGACGAATAATGAAGGGATGCAGGACGGTCAGTCAAGCCGCGATCTAATGACAACAACTGTCAATAGACGAATAATGAAGGCATGCAGTACGGCCAGTCAAGCCGCGATCTCATGCAAACAACTGCCAATAGACGAATAATGAAGGGATGCAGGACGGCCAGTCAAGCCGCGATCTAATGACAACAACTGTCAATAGACGAATAATGAAGGGATGCAGGACGGCCAGTCAAGCCGCGATCTCATGCAAACAACTGTCAATAGACGAATAATGAAGGGATGCAGGACGGTCAGTCAAGCCGCGATCTAATGACAACAACTGTCAATAGACGAATAATGAAGGCATGCAGTACGGCCAGTCAAGCCGCGATCTCATGCAAACAACTGCCAATAGACGAATAATGAAGGGATGCAGGACGGCCAGTCAAGCCGCGATCTAATGACAACAACTGTCAATAGACGAATAATGAAGGGATGCAGGACGGCCAGTCAAGCCGCGATCTCATGCAAACAACTGTCAATAGACGAATAATGAAGGGATGCAGGACGGTCAGTCAAGCCGCGATCTAATGACAACAACTGTCAATAGACGAATAATGAAGGCATGCAGTACGGCCAGTCAAGCCGCGATCTCATGCAAACAACTGCCAATAGACGAATAATGAAGGGATGCAGGACGGCCAGTCAAGCCGCGATCTAATGACAACAACTGTCAATAGACGAATAATGAAGGGATGCAGGACGGTCAGTCAAGCCGCGATCTAATGACAACAACTGTCAATAGACGAATAATGAAGGGATGCAGGACGGTCAGTCAAGCCGCGATCTAATGACAACAACTGTCAATAGACGAATAATGAAGGCATGCAGTACGGCCAGTCAAGCCGCGATCTCATGCAAACAACTGCCAATAGACGAATAATGAAGGGATGCAGGACGGCCAGTCAAGCCGCGATCTAATGACAACAACTGTCAATAGACGAATAATGAAGGGATGCAGGACGGCCAGTCAAGCCGCGATCTCATGCAAACAACTGTCAATAGACGAATAATGAAGGGATGCAGGACGGTCAGTCAAGCCGCGATCTAATGACAACAACTGTCAATAGACGAATAATGAAGGCATGCAGTACGGCCAGTCAAGCCGCGATCTCATGCAAACAACTGCCAATAGACGAATAATGAAGGGATGCAGGACGGCCAGTCAAGCCGCGATCTAATGACAACAACTGTCAATAGACGAATAATGAAGGGATGCAGGACGGCCAGTCAAGCCGCGATCTCATGCAAACAACTGTCAATAGACGAATAATGAAGGGATGCAGGACGGTCAGTCAAGCCGCGATCTAATGACAACAACTGTCAATAGACGAATAATGAAGGCATGCAGTACGGCCAGTCAAGCCGCGATCTCATGCAAACAACTGCCAATAGACGAATAATGAAGGGATGCAGGACGGCCAGTCAAGCCGCGATCTAATGACAACAACTGTCAATAGACGAATAATGAAGGGATCCAGGACGGCCAGTCAAGCCGCGATCTAATGACAACAACTGTCAATAGACGAATAATGAAGGGATCCAGGACGGCCAGTTAAACCGCGATCTAATGACAACAACTGTCAATAGACGAATAATGAAGGGATGCAGGATGGCCAGTCAAGCCGCGATCTCATGCAAACAAATGCCAATAGACGAATAATTGTTATGTATTGGTCTATCCTCACTCAAGGAATAAAGGAAGAGAGCTTTATCTACAAGCAACCAGTCAGGACGACTGCACAAAACAAGAAGGACGAGCAAGCGCTCGAGAGGGGAGAGAGAGATGGTAATTATGTAAAGTGCGTATGCTAATGAAATTACCAGACAGTTGCTAGACAGAGGGAGAGGGGAGGCGGCAGAATCGCACGTCGTCGATATGGTAATTGACTAGAGAGGAGAGGGAGCGTCCCTCGATACAACACCTCCCTCCAAGATTCGAACTTGGGGAGAATCTGAGCAATAATACCGTCAATTACTGTGAGTCAAATAACAATGGGGCCACGATCGAAGCACTTTGGTCTGGGAATTATTCTTCGTCGTATGTCTTATTCTTGAAATTGACATTGAGTCGCTTCGGTTGTGCTCGCACTCTCGTTGATCTTCTCGGGGCGTCGTTGTCATCATTGGCGATGTCGTTGATCGATTGAGTCTCCACGGCAGTAGTCGCATCCATCTCGTCGTCGACGTCGTCCACCAGACTTGGCTCCTCTTGAACCAACGAATTTCTGCCATCAAAACCTGTGATCTCAATCACTGGTTCATTCAGATATTCGATTTCCCGATCAGATGACATTCTCTTTCTCAACTGATTCCCATGAGCTCGCACAGTGCGATCTTTCAACTTCACTTCATACATGGTCTTTCCGATTCGACCATCTACAGTACCCATGGTCCACTTCCTACCATTGGGACCGACTTGCATGTCATACAAGACCCGATCTCCGATCTTGAATGATCTTGCCTTCGCTCCGTGTTTCTTATCAAATTGATCTTTCATTCTATCAAACCGATCATCTTTTCCATCAAAGACCTTGATCGGAGCCATTAGATCAATCTCAGATCGAATATTCCTTCCGAACATTATCTCACTCGGTGTCTTCCCATCACACTGAGGGTTCGGAGTCTTTCTGTAATTGTACAGAAACAGTTGCAGTGCCTCCTCGAGAGGCCGTTCTCCCTTCTGTTTCAGCAGACTTCTCTTCACTGAGTCCACAAATCTTTCTGCTTGCCCATTGCTCTGGGGATGGTAAGTCGGTGTGTTCACATGAGAAATTCCTCTTCCCCGACAGTACCGATTGAATGCATCGGAATTGAACTGAGTGCCACTGTCAGTGACAATCATTCTTGGCAGCCCATTTCTGGCAATTGACTCATTCAAAATTCGAATGGTTGCCCCTGCCATCATCGACGGTGTCGCAACAATCTCAGGCCACTTCGATAGTGAATCCACAATCACCAGGAGGTACTTCCCTTCCACTGGCCCACAATAATCCATGTGAATTCTTTCCCATGGTTCCGCAGCTTTCGGCCATGGTTCGAGTGGAACTTTGATCGGTCTCTTGAGCGCCTGTGCGCACTGATCACAAGAAAGCACCACTTTCTCGATGTCTTGATCCATGCGATACCAGTAGCACGCCTGCCTGGCTATCGACTTCATTCTCACGATACCTGGGTGTCCAGAATGGAGCATCCGAAGTACTTTCTCTCTGATTGAGTGGGGAATAATCACTCTATTGTTCACCATAAGGCAGTCGTCAACGACTGAGATCACTTTTCTCATGTGGAAAAACGACTTGATCTGCTCAAAATCGCGATCCTTTCGCATTTTGCTCTCTTCAGGCCATCTCGTTAGATGGAAATCTCTCACTCGACACAGCAGAGGATCTCCCGACAGCGCCTCTCTGATGTCAGTTGCCGTCACTGGTAAGTTCTCAATGCTTGCACTTATCATTCTAACAACTACAGTTTCCACTTTTTCAAGCACCTTTTCCTCATCTCGATCATCTCTGGAATCAGAAATCAATCGAGATAGTGCATCGGCATATGCGAAACTGTCAGTACTGATGTACTCCATTGAGAAATTGTATCCGAGTAAAATTGTAGCCCAGTGAAACAGCCTTCTTGCTGTATGCACAGGAATTCCCTCTTTCGATCCGAAAATCGACAACAATGGTTTGTGATCCGTTTGCATCACGAATCTCCTTCCAAACAAGTATCTGTGGAATTTGGTCACTCCAAAGATGAGGGCGAGCCCTTCCTTCTCGATCTGAGAATACTTTATCTCCGCATCCTTGAGTGATCTCGAGGCATGGGCAATCGGCATCAGTTTTCCATTAACTCGATGCGCGATTACTGCTCCGATGCCCTTCTCACTCGCATCAGCTGCGAGCACCAATTCCTTCTGAGGATCGTAATGAATCAGATTGAGATCAGATGCAAGGATTGATCTGATTTCCTTGAATGATCTCTCACATTTACTCGACCATATCCACTCAACATCATCTTTCAAGAGGTTATCAAGGGGAGCTCGTATCTTGTGCATTCCGTCAATGAATGGACCATAATAGGACACCATTCCCAAGAAACTCCGCAATGATCCTTGATCTTGTGGCTGTGGCATTTCTCTCACAGCCTTAACTTTCGCAGGATCGGGTCTTCTTCCCGCCTGATCAATTATAAATCCGAGATACTTGATCTTGCTCATTCCGAACGAGCACTTCTCAGGACGGATTCTGAATCCGTAATCTTTGATTCTTCCCAGAACTTTCTTCAGATTTCTGTCATGAATCTCCTTCGTTTTCCCACCAATCACCACATCATCCAGATATGCCTGGGAATTCTCACATCCGGCCAGCATCGTATCCATTGCTTTCTGGAATATTCCAGGAGCGACACTCACACCGAATGGCAGTCTCTTGAATCGGAATAATCCCCGATGAGTGCTCACTCCGAGCAAATCTCTACACTGCTCATCCACCGGAATCTGTAGATAAGCATCACTCAGATCGATCTGACTGAATAGAGTGCAACCTTCCAATCGAGTGAATATTTCAGCCATCAGTGGCAACGGATGATTATTCGGTTCGAGACTTGCATTCAATCCCGTTGAGAAATCGACACAGACTCTCAGCTTTCCGTTCGGCTTGGGAACCACAAGAATCGGAGCCGCCCACTCAAGATAATCCACTGATTCAATAGCTTCCATAGCCAGTAATCTGTCTATTTCTTCATCGACTTTAGGAAGGAGTGCCAAAGGGACTTCTCTTCTCCTGCAGAACACGGGATTTGCTCCCTCTTTCAAACAGAAAATCGCCTTTGCCTTCTCACACATTCCCAGTCCCTCTTTACAGATCTCACTGTATTCTCCCTTGATCCAGTTCACATAAGAGTCATCACTCTTCACCATGTTCACCTTCACATCTTTCGGAATCAGTCGAAAGAAAGTAGTTATGAAATCTCTTCCCATTAGATTTTCAGACTCATCTGAAGTATACACACTGCCTTGAGCAACGCTTCCATTCAACTCGAGGGTGAGATGGCATTTACCCGATAGGCTCAGGGGTGTACCATTTGCACATCTAGGAAACGCATCCTGTTCCTTTCTCTCGGGTGCACCGATCCTTCTCCATGTTGAATCAGAGATCAGAGTGATATCGGAACCGGTGTCTACAGTCATTCTGATCACTTTACCATTCATGATCACGTCCGTTTCAAATCTCTCAAGATCCTCAGGTAGATCACCCTGTACGAGGTTCACTCGATTTTCTCTTCTTTCAGGAGATTTCTTTGCATTCTTGCACACAGGTGCAATATGTCCCGTTCCAAGGCAATTGAAACAAGTGCTGTTCACATGAGGACATTCTCTACCCCCGTGGTCCCTTCCACATCGGATGCATCCGCCCTCTTCTGGTCTTTTCGGAGGGAACTTCCTGTATGAGTACTTCCTCTGGCTCTGACTCCGATTACCAGTGATAGCATTTACTTGCAAATCATTCTGCTTTGACACAGCAAGTGAATCCGAGTACACTTCTTTGTACGTATTCACCACACTGAGAATCGAATCAATAGTAGGAGAATCGTTTCCTTTCATACCATTCATGACATGGAACATTGTTGCCGCGTGTCTGGGCAGATCCATTCCAGCCAGCATTACAATCGCCTTGAACTGTTCTATAGGCATCTCATTGATATTAGCCTCTTCTACCACTCTATTCACGATCCCTGAGAACACTTTGATGTCATCGCACTTCAATCTTGACATCTTGAGACTGAACACATCCAGTCTCTTCTCGAATACAGACATTTTGTCACCAAACAAGTCCTGCATTATCGTGATTATCTCCTCAAACTTGAGGTCAGATGTCTTCTTCGGTCTGATGTGATCTACTAACTGCTTATACACTCTGTCATCCACATGACGCAGTAGTAATCTACCCTTATCACCATCAGCCATATCCTTCAGATCATTCTCGAATATCTCTCTGTGACGATCGATCCACGTGTCGAAAGTCACCCCATCCTCTGGGTTATACGAGAAGTTCCTGATCTGTTTCTCTAGAGCATCGATACTTGGATCTCTGTGTCCCAAACTCTCGGACTGCTCCGACCTCGTATCCGATCTCTCTGTTCTCTCAGACAGCAGTGCCTGAATGGCCTCATTCTGCTGTTTCATCGCTTCCTTCTGAGATTCAATCAGTCCCTGTTGGCTCTCCATCGTCGCTTCAATCAATTCATTCTGTTTTCTCTGTGCTTCCATCATCTTTGCCATCATTTGCATGAAGCCAGCAGTCGCATCTTCACCAGTCTGTCCCATCGTAATGACACGTGTACTTGAGATCGGTCACCAATTTTCAATCTCCTGCCCTGGATATGAAGAGTTATTGCCAAACAACTCTTCCCCAGCGGTTCTCAAACTGCTGTCTTCCAGTACACAAGTTGATTCTCAAACCAACTTGTGACGTGATTCTCAAACCACGGTTTCCTCAGACTCAGACAAGCGCGCGATGGAACACAAAAAGAAAACACGAGGAGAGACAGACACAAAAGTGAGTACTGAACGCCAATGTTATGTATTGGTCTATCCTCACTCAAGGAATAAAGGAAGAGAGCTTTATCTACAAGCAACCAGTCAGGACGACTGCACAAAACAAGAAGGACGAGCAAGCGCTCGAGAGGGGAGAGAGAGATGGTAATTATGTAAAGTGCGTATGCTAATGAAATTACCAGACAGTTGCTAGACAGAGGGAGAGGGGAGGCGGCAGAATCGCACGTCGTCGATATGGTAATTGACTAGAGAGGAGAGGGAGCGTCCCTCGATACAACAATAATGAAGGGATGCAGGACGGCCAGTCAAGCCGAGATCTAATGACAACAACTGTCAATAGACGAATAATGAAGGGATGCAGGACGGCCAGTCAAGCCGCGATCTCATGCAAACAAATGCCAATAGACGAATAATGAAGGGATGCAGGACGGCCAGTCAAGCCGCGATCTAATGACAACAACTGTCAATAGACGAATAATGAAGGGATGCAGGACGGCCAGTCAAGCCGCGATCTCATGCAAACAAATGCCAATAGACGAATAATGAAGGGATGCAGGACGGCCAGTCAAGCCGCGATCTAATGACAACAACTGTCAATAGACGAATAATGAAGGGATGCAGGACGGCCAGTCAAGCCGCGATCTCATGCAAACAAATGCCAATAGACGAATAATGAAGGGATGCAGGACGGCCAGTCAAGCCGCTTTCTAATGACAACAACTGTCAATAGACGAATAATGAAGGGATGCAGGACGGCCAGTCAAGCCGCGATCTCATGCAAACAAATGCCAATAGACGAATAATGAAGGGATGCAGGATGGCCAGTCAAGCCGCGATCTAATGATAAGAACTGCCAATAGACGAATAATGAAGGGATGCAGGACGGCCAGTCAAGCCGCGATCTAATGATAAGAACTGCCAATAGACGAATAATGAAGGGATGCAGGACGGCCAGTCAAGCCGCGATCTAATGATAACAACTACCAATAGACGAATAATGAAGGGATGCAGGACGGTCAGTCAAGCCGCGATCTAATGACAACAACTGTCAATAGACGAATAATGAAGGGATCCAGGACGGCCAGTCAAGCCGCGATCTAATGACAACAACTGTCAATAGACGAATAATGAAGGGATACAGGACGGCCAGTCAAGCAGCGATCTAATGACAACAACTGTCAATAGACGAATAATGAAGGGATGCAGGACGGTCAGTCAAGCCGCGATCTAATGACAACAACTGTCAATAGACGAATAATGAAGGCATGCAGTACGGCCAGTCAAGCCGCGATCTCATGCAAACAACTGCCAATAGACGAATAATGAAGGGATGCAGGACGGCCAGTCAAGCCGCGATCTAATGACAACAACTGTCAATAGACGAATAATGAAGGGATGCAGGACGGTCAGTGAAGCCGCGATCTCATGCAAACAACTGCCAATAGACGAATAATGAAGGGATCCAGGACGGCCAGTCAAGCCGCGATCTAATGACAACAACTGTCAATAGACGAATAATGAAGGGATACAGGACGGTCAGTCAAGCCGCGATCTAATGACAACAACTGTCAATAGACGAATAATGAAGGGATGCAGGACGGTCAGTCAAGCCGCGATCTAATGACAACAACTGTCAATAGACGAATAATGAAGGGATGCAGGACGGTCAGTCAAGCAGCGATCTAATGACAACAACTGTCAATAGACGAATAATGAAGGGATGCAGGACGGTCAGTCAAGCCGCGATCTAATGACAACAACTGTCAACAGACGAATAATGAAGGGATGCAGTACGGCCAGTCAAGCCGCGATCTCATGCAAACAACTGCCAATAGACGAATAATGAAGGGATCCAGGACGGCCAGTCAAGCCGCGATCTCATGCAAACAAATGCCAATAGACGAATAATGAAGGGATGCAAGACGGCCAGTCAAGCCGCGATCTAATGACAACAACTGTCAATAGACGAATAATGAAGGGATGCAGGACGGTCAGTCAAGCCGCGATCTAATGACAACAACTGTCAATAGACGAATAATGAAGGGATGCAGGACGGTCAGTCAAGCCGCGATCTAATGACAACAACTGTCAATAGACGAATAATGAAGGGATACAGGACGGCCAGTCAAGCCGCGATCTAATGACAACAACTGTCAATAGACGAATAATGAAGGCATGCAGTACGGCCAGTCAAGCCGCGATCTCATGCAAACAACTGCCAATAGACGAATAATGAAGGGATGCAGGACGGCCAGTCAAGCCGCGATCTAATGACAACAACTGTCAATAGACGAATAATGAAGGGATGCAGGACGGCCAGTCAAGCCGCGATCTAATGACAACAACTGTCAATAGACGAATAATGAAGGGATGCAGGACGGTCAGTCAAGCCGCGATCTAATGACAACAACTGTCAATAGACGAATAATGAAGGCATGCAGTACGGCCAGTCAAGCCGCGATCTCATGCAAACAACTGCCAATAGACGAATAATGAAGGGATGCAGGACGGCCAGTCAAGCCGCGATCTAATGACAACAACTGTCAATAGACGAATAATGAAGGGATGCAGGACGGCCAGTCAAGCCGCGATCTAATGACAACAACTGTCAATAGACGAATAATGAAGGGATGCAGGACGGTCAGTCAAGCCGCGATCTAATGACAACAACTGTCAATAGACGAATAATGAAGGCATGCAGGACGGTCAGTCAAGCCGCGATCTAATGACAACAACTGTCAATAGACGAATAATGAAGGGATGCAGGACGGTCAGTCAAGCCGCGATCTAATGACAACAACTGTCAATAGACGAATAATGAAGGGATACAGGACGGCCAGTCAAGCCGCGATCTAATGACAACAACTGTCAATAGACGAATAATGAAGGCATGCAGTACGGCCAGTCAAGCCGCGATCTAATGACAACAACTGTCAATAGACGAATAATGAAGGGATACAGGACGGCCAGTCAAGCCGCGATCTAATGACAACAACTGTCAATAGACGAATAATGAAGGCATGCAGTACGGCCAGTCAAGCCGCGATCTCATGCAAACAACTGCCAATAGACGAATAATGAAGGGATGCAGGACGGCCAGTCAAGCCGCGATCTAATGACAACAACTGTCAATAGACGAATAATGAAGGGATGCAGGACGGCCAGTCAAGCCGCGATCTAATGACAACAACTGTCAATAGACGAATAATGAAGGGATGCAGGACGGTCAGTCAAGCCGCGATCTAATGACAACAACTGTCAATAGACGAATAATGAAGGGATGCAGGACGGTCAGTCAAGCCGCGATCTAATGACAACAACTGTCAATAGACGAATAATGAAGGCATGCAGTACGGCCAGTCAAGCCGCGATCTCATGCAAACAACTGCCAATAGACGAATAATGAAGGGATGCAGGACGGCCAGTCAAGCCGCGATCTAATGACAACAACTGTCAATAGACGAATAATGAAGGGATGCAGGACGGCCAGTCAAGCCGCGATCTAATGACAACAACTGTCAATAGACGAATAATGAAGGGATGCAGGACGGTCAGTCAAGCCGCGATCTAATGACAACAACTGTCAATAGACGAATAATGAAGGCATGCAGGACGGTCAGTCAAGCCGCGATCTAATGACAACAACTGTCAATAGACGAATAATGAAGGGATGCAGGACGGTCAGTCAAGCCGCGATCTAATGACAAACAACTGTCAATAGACGAATAATGAAGGGATACAGGACGGCCAGTCAAGCCGCGATCTAATGACAACAACTGTCAATAGACGAATAATGAAGGCATGCAGTACGGCCAGTCAAGCCGCGATCTAATGACAACAACTGTCAATAGACGAATAATGAAGGGATACAGGACGGCCAGTCAAGCCGCGATCTAATGACAACAACTGTCAATAGACGAATAATGAAGGCATGCAGTACGGCCAGTCAAGCCGCGATCTCATGCAAACAACTGCCAATAGACGAATAATGAAGGGATGCAGGACGGCCAGTCAAGCCGCGATCTAATGACAACAACTGTCAATAGACGAATAATGAAGGGATGCAGGACGGCCAGTCAAGCCGCGATCTAATGACAACAACTGTCAATAGACGAATAATGAAGGGATGCAGGACGGTCAGTCAAGCCGCGATCTAATGACAACAACTGTCAATAGACGAATAATGAAGGGATCCAGGACGGCCAGTCAAGCCGCGATCTAATGACAACAACTGTCAATAGACGAATAATGAAGGGATGCAGGACGGTCAGTCAAGCCGCGATCTAATGACAACAACTGTCAATAGACGAATAATGAAGGGGATGCAGGACGGTTTGTCAAGCCGCGATCTAATGACAACAACTGTCAATAGACGAATAATGAAGGGATGCAGGACGGTCAGTCAAGCCGCGATCTAATGACAACAACTGTCAATAGACGAATAATGAAGGGATGCAGGATGGCCAGTCAAGCCGCGATCTAATGATAAGAACTGCCAATAGACGAATAATGAAGGGATGCAGGACGGCCAGTCAAGCCGCGATCTAATGATAAGAACTGTCAATAGACGAATAATGAAGGGATGCAGGACGGCCAGTCAAGCCGCGATCTCATGCAAACAACTGTCAATAGACGAATAATGAAGGGATGCAGGATGGCCAGTCAAGCCGCGATCTCATGCAAACAAATGCCAATAGACGAATAATGAAGGGATGCAGGACGGCCAGTCAAGCCGCGATCTAATGACAACAACTGTTAATAGACGAATAATGAAGGGATGCAGGATGGCCAGTCAAGCCGCGATCTAATGACAACAACTGCCAATAGACGAAGAATGAAGGGATGCAGGACGGTCAGCCTAGCCGCGATCTAATGACAACAACTGTCAATAGACGAATAATGAAGGGATGCAGGACGGTCAGTCAAGCCGCGATCTAATGAACAACAACTGTCAATAGACGAATAATGAAGGGATGCAGGACGGTCAGTCAAGCCGCGATCTAATGCAACAACTGTCAATAGACGATAATGAAGGGATACAGGAGGCAGTCAAGCAGCGATCTAATGACAACAACTGTTTCAATAGACGACTAAGAAGGGATGCAGGACGGTCAGTCAAGCCGCGATCTAATGGCACAACCAACTGCACTAGCGATCCTGGAAAGCATTGCAGTACGGCCAGTCCAGGCCGCGATCTCCTGCAACAACTGCCAATAGACGAATAATGAAGGGATTCAGCGACGGCCAGTCAAGCCGCGACTAATGACAACAACTGGTCAATAGACGAATAAAATGAAAGGGATCCAGGACGGCCAGTCAAGGCCGACGATCTAATGACAACAACTGTCAATAGACGAATAATGAAGGGATGCAGGACGGCCAGTCAAGCCGCGATCTAATGACAACAAACTGTCAATAGACGAATAATGAAGGGATGCAGGACGGCCAGTCAAGCCGCGATCTAATGACAACAACTGTCAATAGACGAATAATGAAGGGATGCAGGACGGCCAGTCAAGCCGCGATCTAATGCAACACACTGTCAATAGACGAATAATGAAGGGATGCAGGACGGCCAGTCAAGCCGCGATCTCATGCAAACAATGCCAATAGACGAATAATGAAGGGATGCAGGACGGCCAGTCAAGCCGCGATCTAATGACAACAACTGTCAATAGACGAAAATGAAGGGATGCAGGACGGCCAGTCAAGCCGCGATCTAATGACAACAACTGCCAATAGACGAATAATGAAGGGATGCAGGATGGCCAGTCAAGCCGCGATCTAATGATAAGAACTGCCAATAGACGAATAATGAAGGGATGCAGGACGGCCAGTCAAGCAGCGATCTAATGACAACAACTGCCAATAGACGAATAATGAAGGGATGCAGGATGGCCAGTCAAGCCGCGATCTAATGATAAGAACTGCCAATAGACGAATAATGAAGGGATGCAGGACGGCCAGTCAAGCCGCGATCTAATGATAACAACTACCAATAGACGAATAATGAAGGGATGCAGGACGGTCAGTCTAGCCGCGATCTAATGACAACAACTGTCAATAGACGAATAATGAAGGGATGCAGGACGGTCAGTCAAGCCGCGATCTAATGACAACAACTGTCAATAGACGAATAATGAAGGGATACAGGACGGCCAGTCAAGCCGCGATCTCATGCAAACAACTGCCAATAGACGAATAATGAAGGGATGCAGGACGGCCAGTCAAGCCGCGATCTAATGACAACAACTGTCAATAGACGAATAATGAAGGGATCCAGGACGGCAGTCAAGCCGCGATCTAATGACAAACAACTGTCAATAGACGAATAATGAAGGGATGCAGGACGGTGTCAAGCCGCGATCTAATGACAACAACTGTCAATAGACGAATAATGAAGGGATGCAGGACGGCCAGTCAAGCCGCGATCTAATGACAACAACTGTCAATAGACGAATAATGAAGGGATGCAGGACGGCCAGTCAAGCCGCGATCTAATGACAAACAACTGTCAATAGACGAATAATGAAGGGATGCAGGACGGCCAGTCAAGCCGCGATCTAATGACAACAACTGTCAATAGACGAATAATGAAGGGATGCAGGACGGCCAGTCAAGCCGCGATCTAATGACAACAACTGTCAATAGACGAATAATGAAGGATGCAGGACGGCCAGTCAAGCCGCGATCTAATGACAACAACTGTCAATAGACGAATAATGAAGGGATGCAGGACGGCCAGTCAAGCCGCGATCTAATGACAACAACTGTCAATAGACGAATAATGAGGGATGCAGGACGGCCAGTCAAGCCGCGATCTAATGACAACAACTGCCAATAGACGAATAATGAAGGGATGCAGGACGGCCAGTCAAGCCGCGATCTAATGACAACAACTGTCAATACGACGAATAATGAAGGGATGCAGGACGGCAGTCAAGCCGCGATCTAATGCAAACAACTGTCAATAGACGAATAATGAAGGGATGCAGGACGGCCAGTCAAGCCGCGATCTAATGACAACAAATGCCAATAGACGAATAATGAAGGGATGCAGGACGGCCAGTCAAGCCGCGATCTAATGACAACAACTGTCAATAGACGAATAATGAAGGGATGCAGGAGGGCCAGTCAAGCCGCGATCTAATGACAACAACTGCCAATAGACGAATAATGAAGGGATGCAGGACGGCCAGTCAAGCCGCGATCTAATGAACAACAACTGTCAATAGACGAATAATGAAGGGATGCAGGACGGCCAGTCAAGCCGCGATCTAATGACAACAACTGTCAATAGACGAATAATGAAGGGATGCAGGATGGCCAGTCAAGCCGCGATCTAATGACAACACTGCCAATAGACGAATAATGAAGGGATGCAGGACGGCCAGTCAAGCCGCGATCTAATGACAACAACTGTCAATAGACGAATAATGAAGGGATGCAGGACGGCCAGTCAAGCCGCGATCTAATGACAACAACTGTCAATAGACGAATAATGAAGGGATGCAGGACGGCCAGTCAAGCCGCGATCTAATGACAACAACTGTCAATAGACGAATAATGAGGGATGCAGGACGGCCAGTCAAGCCGCGATCTAATGCAACAACTGCCAATAGACGAATAATGAAGGGATGCAGGACGGCCAGTCAAGCCGCGATCTAATGACAACAACTGTCAATAGACGAATAATGAAGGGATGCAGGACGGCCAGTCAAGCCGCGATCTAATGACAACAACTGTCAATAGACGAATGAAGGGATGCAGGACGGCAGTCAAGCCGCGCGATCTAATGACAAACAACTGTCAATAGACGAATAATGAAGGGATGCAGGACGGCCAGTCAAGCAGCGATCTAATGACAACAACTGTCAATAGACGAATAATGAAGGGATGCAGGACGGCCAGTCAAGCCGCGATCTCATGCAAACAACTGCCAATAGACGAATAATGAAGGGATGCAGGACGGCCAGTCAAGCCGCGATCTAATGACAACAACTGTCAATAGACGAATAATGAAGGGATGCAGGACGGCCAGTCAAGCGCGATCTAATGACAACAACTGTCAATAGACGAATAATGAAGGGATGCAGGACGGCAGTCAAGCCGCGATCTAATGACAACAACTGCCAATAGACGAATAATGAAGGGATGCAGGACGGCCAGTCAAGCCGCGATCTAATGATAAGAACTGCCAATAGACGAATAATGAAGGGATGCAGGACGGCCAGTCAAGCCGCGATCTAATGACAACAACTGCCAATAGACGAAAATGAAGGGATGCAGGACGGCCAGTCAAGCCGCGATCTAATGACAACAACTGCCAATAGACGAATAATGAAGGGATGCAGGATGGCCAGTCAAGCCGCGATCTAATGACAACAACTGTCAATAGACGAATAATGAAGGGATGCAGGATGGCCAGTCAAGCCGCGATCTATGACAACAACTGTCAATAGACGAATAATGAAGGGATGCAGGACGGCCAGTCAAGCCGCGATCTAATGACAACACACTGTCAATAGACGAATAATGCAAGGGATGCAGGACGGCCAGTCAAGCCGCGATCTAATGACAACAACTGCCAATAGACGAATAATGAAGGGATGCAGGACGGCCAGTCAAGCCGCGATCTACTGACAACAACTGCCAATAGACGAATAATGAAGGGATGCAGGAACGGTTCAGTCAAGCCGCGATCTAATGACAACAACTGTCAATAGACGAATAATGAAGGCATGCAGGACGGTCAGTCAAGCCGCGATCTCATGACAACAACTGTCATAGACGAATAATGAAGGGTGCAGGACGGCCAGTCAAGCCGCGATCTAATGACAAACAACTGCCAATAGGACGAATAATGAAGGGATGCAGGACGGCCAGTCAAGCCGCGATCTAATGACAACAACTGTCAATAGACGAATAATGAAGGGAGCAGGACGGCCAGTCAAGCCGCGATCTAATGACAAACAACTGCAATAGACGAATAATGAAGGGATGCAGGACGGCCAGTCAAGCCGCGATCTAATGACAACAACTGTCAATAGACGAACAATGAAGGGATGCCAGTCCGGCCAGTCAAGCCGCGATCTCATGACAACCAACTGCCAATAGACGAATAATGAAGGGATGCAGGACGGCCAGTCAAGCAGCGATCTAATGACAAAAACTGTCAATAGACGAATAATGAAGGGATGCAGGAACGGTCAGTCAAGCCGCGATCTAAT
>ABKE04000006.1:0-40391 GCA_000180635.4 Pristionchus pacificus
TACAGGACGGCCAGTCAAGCAGCGATCTAATGACAACAACTGTCAATAGACGAATATGAAGGCATGCAGTACGGCCAGTCAAGCCGCGATCTCATGCAAACAAACTGCCAATAGACGATATATGAAGGGATGCAGGACGGTCAGTCAAGCCGCGATTAATGACAACAACTGTCAATAGACGAATAATGAAGGGATACAGGACGGCCAGTCAAGCAGCGATCTAATGACAAACAACTGTCAATAGACGAATAATGAAGGCATGCAGTACGGCCAGTCAAGACGCGATCTCATGCAAACCAACTGCCAATAGACGAATAATGAAGGGATGCAGGAGGGCCAGGTCAAGCCGCGATCTAATGACAACAACTGTCA
Source organism: Pristionchus pacificus (assembly GCA_000180635.4). Taxonomy (NCBI): domain Eukaryota; kingdom Metazoa; phylum Nematoda; class Chromadorea; order Rhabditida; family Neodiplogasteridae; genus Pristionchus; species Pristionchus pacificus. The sequence goes on from ABKE04000006.1 coordinate 373, forward strand.
ATAGACGAAGAATGAAGGGATGCAGGACGGTCAGTCAAGCCGCGATCTAATGACAACACACTGTCAATAGACGAATATGAAGGGATGCAGGACGGTCAGTCAAGCCGCGATCTAATGACAACAACTGTCCAAGACGAATAATGAATGGCATGCAGTACGGCCCAGTCAGCCGCGATCTCATGCAAACAACTGCCAATAGACGAATAATGAGAGGGATGCAGGACGGCCAGTCAAGCCGCGATCTAATGACAACAAACTGTCAATAGACGAATAAGGAAGGGATGCAGGACGGCCAGTCAAGCCGCGATCTCATGCCAAACAACTGTCAATAGACGAATAATGAAGGGATGCAGGACGGTCAGTCAAGCCGCGATCTAATGACAACAACTGTCAATAGCCGAAAATGAAGGCATGCAGTACCGGCCAGTCAAGCCGCGATCTCATGCAAAACAAACTGCCAATAGACGAATAATGAAGGGATGCAGGGACGGCCAGTCAAGCCGCGATCTAATGACAAACAACTGTCAATAGACGGAAAATGAAGGGATGCAGGACGGCCAGTCAAGCCGCGATCTCATGCAACAACTGTCATAGACGAATAATGAAGGGATGCAGGACGGTCAGTCCAAGCCGCGATCTATGACAACAACTGTCCGACGAATAATGAAGGCATGCAGTACGGCCAGTCAAGCCGCGATCTCATGCACACAACTGCCAATAGACGAATAATGAAGGGATGCAGGACGGCCAGTCAAGCCGCGATCTAATGACAAACAACTGTCAATAGACGAATAATGAAGGGATGCAGGACGGTCAGTCAAGCCGCGATCTAATGACAACAACTGTCAATAGACGAATAATGAAGGGATGCAGGACGGTCAGTCAAGCCGCGATCTAATGACAACAACTGTCAATAGACGAATAATGAAGGAATGCAGTACGGCCAGTCAAGCCGCGATCTCATGCAAACAACTGCCAATCGACGAATAATGAAGGGATGCAGGACGGCCAGTCAAGCCGCGATCTAATGACAAACAACTGTCAATAGACGAATAATGAAGGGATGCAGGACGGCCAGTCAAGCCGCGATCTCATGCAAAACAACTGTCAATAGACGAATACTGAAGGGATGCAGGACGGTCAGTCAAGCCGCGATCTAATGACAAACAACTGTCCATAGACGAATAATGAAGGCATGCAGTACGGCCAGTCAAGCCGCGATCTCATGCCAAACAACTGCCAATAGACGAATAATGAAGGGATGCAGGACGGCCAGTCAAGCCCGCGATCTAATGACAACAACTGTCAATAGACGAATTAATGAAGGGATGCAGGACGGCCAGTCAAGCCGCGATCTCATGCAAACAACTGTCAATAGACGAATAATGAAGGGATGCAGGACGGTCAGTCAGCCGCGATCTAATGACAACAACTGTCAATAGACGAATAATGAAGGCTGCAGTACGGCCAGTCAAGCCGCGAATCTATGCAAACAACTGCCAATAGACGAATAATGAAGGGACTGCAGGACGGCCAGTCAAGCCGCGATCTAATGACACAACAACTGTCAATAGACGAATAATGAAGGGATCCAGGGGGCGGCAGTCAAGCCGCGATCTAATGACAACAACTGTCAAAGACGAATAATGAAGGGATCCAGGACGGCCAGTTAAACCGCGATCTAATGACAACAACTGTCAATAGACGAATAATGAAGGGATGCAGGATGGCCAGTCAAGCCGCGATCTCATGCAAACAAATGCCAATAGACGCATAATTGTTATGTATTGGTCTATCCTCACTCAAGGAATAAAGGAAGAGAGCTTTATCTACAAGCAACCAGTCAGGACGACTGCACAAAACAAGAAGGACGAGCAAGCGCTCGAGAGGGGAGAGAGAGATGGTAATTATGTAAAGTGCGTATGCTAATGAAATTACCAGACAGTTGCTAGACAGAGGGAGAGGGGAGGCGGCAGAATCGCACGTCGTCGATATGGTAATTGACTAGAGAGGAGAGGGAGCGTCCCTCGATACAACACCTCCCTCCAAGATTCGAACTTGGGGAGAATCTGAGCAATAATACCGTCAATTACTGTGAGTCAAATAACAATGGGGCCACGATCGAAGCACTTTGGTCTGGGAATTATTCTTCGTCGTATGTCTTATTCTTGAAATTGACATTGAGTCGCTTCGGTTGTGCTCGCACTCTCGTTGATCTTCTCGGGGCGTCGTTGTCATCATTGGCGATGTCGTTGATCGATTGAGTCTCCACGGCAGTAGTCGCATCCATCTCGTCGTCGACGTCGTCCACCAGACTTGGCTCCTCTTGAACCAACGAATTTCTGCCATCAAAACCTGTGATCTCAATCACTGGTTCATTCAGATATTCGATTTCCCGATCAGATGACATTCTCTTTCTCAACTGATTCCCATGAGCTCGCACAGTGCGATCTTTCAACTTCACTTCATACATGGTCTTTCCGATTCGACCATCTACAGTACCCATGGTCCACTTCCTACCATTGGGACCGACTTGCATGTCATACAAGACCCGATCTCCGATCTTGAATGATCTTGCCTTCGCTCCGTGTTTCTTATCAAATTGATCTTTCATTCTATCAAACCGATCATCTTTTCCATCAAAGACCTTGATCGGAGCCATTAGATCAATCTCAGATCGAATATTCCTTCCGAACATTATCTCACTCGGTGTCTTCCCATCACACTGAGGGTTCGGAGTCTTTCTGTAATTGTACAGAAACAGTTGCAGTGCCTCCTCGAGAGGCCGTTCTCCCTTCTGTTTCAGCAGACTTCTCTTCACTGAGTCCACAAATCTTTCTGCTTGCCCATTGCTCTGGGGATGGTAAGTCGGTGTGTTCACATGAGAAATTCCTCTTCCCCGACAGTACCGATTGAATGCATCGGAATTGAACTGAGTGCCACTGTCAGTGACAATCATTCTTGGCAGCCCATTTCTGGCAATTGACTCATTCAAAATTCGAATGGTTGCCCCTGCCATCATCGACGGTGTCGCAACAATCTCAGGCCACTTCGATAGTGAATCCACAATCACCAGGAGGTACTTCCCTTCCACTGGCCCACAATAATCCATGTGAATTCTTTCCCATGGTTCCGCAGCTTTCGGCCATGGTTCGAGTGGAACTTTGATCGGTCTCTTGAGCGCCTGTGCGCACTGATCACAAGAAAGCACCACTTTCTCGATGTCTTGATCCATGCGATACCAGTAGCACGCCTGCCTGGCTATCGACTTCATTCTCACGATACCTGGGTGTCCAGAATGGAGCATCCGAAGTACTTTCTCTCTGATTTGAGTGGGAATAATCACTCTATTGTTCACCATAAGGCAGTCGTCAACGACTGAGATCACTTTTCTCATGTGGAAAAAAATACGACTGATCTGCTCAAAATCGCGATCCTTTCGCATTTTGCTCTCTTTCAGGCCATCTCGTTAGATGGAAATCTCTCACTCGACACAGCAGAGGATCTCCCGACAGCGCCCTCTCTGATGTCAGTTGCCGTCACTGGTAAGTTCTCAATGCTTGCACTTATCATTCTAACAACTACAGTTTCCACTTTTTCAAGCACCTTTTCCTCATCTCGATCATCTCTGGAATCAGAAATCAATCGAGATAGTGCATCGGCATATGCGAAACTGTCAGTACTGATGTTTACTCCATTGAGAAATTGTATCCGAGTAAAATTGTAGCCCAGTGAAACAGCCTTCTTGCTGTATGCACAGGAATTCCCTCTTTCGATCCGAAAATCGACAACAATGGTTTGTGATCCGTTTGCATCACGAATCTCCTTCCAAACAAGTATCTGTGGAATTTGGTCACTCCAAAGATGAGGGCGAGCCCTTCCTTCTCGATCTGAGAATACTTTATCTCCGCATCCTTGAGTGATCTCGAGGCATGGGCAATCGGCATCAGTTTTCCATTAACTCGATGCGCGATTACTGCTCCGATGCCCTTCTCACTCGCATCAGCTGCGAGCACCAATTCCTTCTGAGGATCGTAATGAATCAGATTGAGATCAGATGCAAGGATTGATCTGATTTCCTTGAATGATCTCTCACATTTACTCGACCATATCCACTCAACATCATCTTTCAAGAGGTTATCAAGGGGAGCTCGTATCTTGTGCATTCCGTCAATGAATGGACCATAATAGGACAACATTCCCAAGAAACTCCGCAATGATCCTTGATCTTGTGGCTGTGGCATTTCTCTCACAGCCTTAACTTTCGCAGGATCGGGTCTTCTTCCCGCCTGATCAATTATAAATCCGAGATACTTGATCTTGCTCATTCCGAACGAGCACTTCTCAGGACGGATTCTGAATCCGTAATCTTTGATTCTTACCAGAAACTTTCTTCAGATTTCTGTCATGAATCTCCTTCGTTTTCCCACCAATCACCACATCATCCAGATATGCCTGGGAATTCTCACATCCGGCCAGCATCGTATCCATTGCTTTCTGGAATATTCCAGGAGCGACACTCACACCGAATGGCAGTCTCTTGAATCGGAATAATCCCCGATGAGTGCTCACTCCGAGCAAATCTCTACACTGCTCATCCACCGGAATCTGTAGATAAGCATCACTCAGATCGATCTGACTGAATAGAGTGCAACCTTCCAATCGAGTGAATATTTCAGCCATCAGTGGCAACGGATGATTATTCGGTTCGAGACTTGCATTCAATCCCGTTGAGAAATCGACACAGACTCTCAGCTTTTCCGTTCGGCTTGGGAACCACAAGAATCGGAGCCGCCCACTCAAGATAATCCACTGATTCAATAGCTTCCATAGCCAGTAATCTGTCTATTTCTTCATCGACTTTAGGAAGGAGTGCCAAAGGGACTTCTCTTCTCCTGCAGAACACGGGATTTGCTCCCTCTTTCAAACAGAAAATCGCCTTTGCCTTCTCACACATTCCCAGTCCCTCTTTACAGATCTCACTGTATTCTCCCTTGATCCAGTTTCACATAAGAGTCATCACTCTTCACCATGTTCACCTTCACATCTTTCGGAAATCAGTCGAAAGAAAGTAGTTATGAAATCTCTTCCCATTAGATTTTCAGACTCATCTGAAGTATACACACTGCCTTGAGCAACGCTTCCATTCAACTCGAGGGTGAGATGGCATTTACCCGATAGGCTCAGGGTGTACCATTTGCACATCTAGGAAACGCATCCTGTTCCTTTCTCTCGGGTGCACCGATCCTTCTCCATGTTGAATCAGAGATCAGAGTGATATCGGAACCGGTGTCTACAGTCATTCTGATCACTTTACCATTCATGATCACGTCCGTTTCAAATCTCTCAAGATCCTCAGGTAGATCACCCTGTACGAGGTTCACTCGATTTTCTCTTCTTTCAGGAGATTTCTTTGCATTCTTGCACACAGGTGCAATATGTCCCGTTCCAAGGCAATTGAAACAAGTGCTGTTCACATGAGGACATTCTCTACCCCCGTGGTCCCTTCCACATCGGATGCATCCGCCCTCTTCTGGTCTTTTCGGAGGGAACTTCCTGTATGAGTACTTCCTCTGGCTCTGACTCCGATTACCAGTGATAGCATTTACTTGCAAATCATTCTGCTTTGACACAGCAAGTGAATCCGAGTACACTTCTTTGTACGTATTCACCACACTGAGAATCGAATCAATAGTAGGAGAATCGTTTCCTTTCATACCATTCATGACATGGAACATTGTTGCCGCGTGTCTGGGCAGATCCATTCCAGCCAGCATTACAATCGCCTTGAACTGTTCTATAGGCATCTCATTGATATTAGCCTCTTCTACCACTCTATTCACGATCCCTGAGAACACTTTGATGTCATCGCACTTCAATCTTGACATCTTGAGACTGAACACATCCAGTCTCTTCTCGAATACAGACATTTTTGTCACCAAACAAGTCCTGCATTATCGTGATTATCTCCTCAAACTTGAGGTCAGATGTCTTCTTCGGTCTGATGTGATCTACTAACTGCTTATACACTCTGTCATCCACATGACGCAGTAGTAATCTACCCTTATCACCATCAGCCATATCCTTCAGATCATTCTCGAATATCTCTCTGTGACGATCGATCCACGTGTCGAAAGTCACCCCATCCTCTGGGTTATACGAGAAGTTCCTGATCTGTTTCTTCTAGAGCATCGATACTTGGATCTCTGTGTCCCAAACTCTCGGACTGCTCCGACCTCGTATCCGATCTCTCTGTTCTCTCAGACAGCAGTGCCTGAATGGCCTCATTCTGCTGTTTCATCGCTTCCTTCTGAGATTCAATCAGTCCCTGTTGGCTCTCCATCGTCGCTTCAATCAATTCATTCTGTTTTCTCTGTGCTTCCATCATCTTTGCCATCATTTGCATGAAGCCAGCAGTCGCATCTTCACCAGTCTGTCCCATCGTAATGACACGTGTACTTGAGATCGGTCACCAATTTTCAATCTCCTGCCCTGGATATGAAGAGTTATTGCCAAACAACTCTTCCCCAGCGGTTTCTCAAACTGCTGTCTTCCAGTACAACAAGTTGATTCTCAAACCAACTTGTGACGTGATTCTCAAACCACGGTTTCCTCAGACTCAGACAAGCGCGCGATGGAACACAAAAAGAAAACACGAGGAGAGACAGACACAAAAGTGAGTACTGAACGCCAATGTTATGTATTGGTCTATCCTCACTCAAGGAATAAAGGAAGAGAGCTTTATCTACAAGCAACCAGTCAGGACGACTGCACAAAACAAGAAGGACGAGCAAGCGCTCGAGAGGGAGAGAGAGATGGTAATTATGTAAAGTGCGTATGCTAATGAAATTACCAGACAGTTGCTAGACAGAGGGAGAGGGGAGGCGGCAGAATCGCACGTCGTCGATATGGTAATTGACTAGAGAGGAGAGGGAGCGTCCCTCGATACAACAATAATGAAGGGATGCAGGACGGCCAGTCAAGCCGAGATCTAATGACAACAACTGTCAATAGACGAATAATGAAGGGATGCAGGACGGCCAGTCAAGCCGCGATCTCATGCAAACAAATGCCAATAGACGAATAATGAAGGGATGCAGGACGGCCAGTCAAGCCGCGATCTAATGACAACAACTGTCAATAGACGAATAATGAAGGGATGCAGGACGGCCAGTCAAGCCGCGATCTCATGCAAACAAATGCCAATAGACGAATAATGAAGGGATGCAGGACGGCCAGTCAAGCCGCGATCTAATGACAACAACTGTCAATAGACGAATAAATGAAGGGATGCAGGACGGCCAGTCAAGCCGCGATCTCATGCAACAAATGCCAATAGACGAATAATGAAGGGATGCAGGACGGCCAGTCAAGCCGCGATCTAATGACAACAACTGTCAATAGACGAATAATGAAGGGATGCAGGACGGCCAGTCAAGCCGCGATCTCATGCAAACAAATGCCAATAGACGAATAATGAAGGGATGCAGGACGGCCAGTCAAGCCGCGATCTAATGATAACAACTGCCAATAGACGAATAATGAAGGGATGCAGGACGGCCAGTCAAGCCGCGATCTAATGACAACAACTGCCAATAGACGAATAATGAAGGGATGCAGGACGGCCAGTCAAGCCGCGATCTAATGACAACAACTGCCAATAGACGAATAATGAAGGGATGCAGGACGGTCAGTCAAGCCGCGATCTAATGACAACAACTGTCAATAGACGAATAATGAAGGGATGCAGGACGGCCAGTCAAGCCGCGATCTAATGACAACAACTGTCAATAGACGAATAATGAAGGGATGCAGGACGGCCAGTCAAGCCGCGATCTAATGACAACAACTGTCAATAGACGAATAATGAAGGGATGCAGGACGGTCAGTCAAGCCGCGATCTAATGACAACAACTGTCAATAGACGAATAATGAAGGGATGCAGGACGGCCAGTCAAGCCGCGATCTAATGCAAACAACTGCCAATAGACGAATAATGAAGGGATGCAGGACGGCCAGTCAAGCCGCGATCTAATGACAACAACTGTCAATAGACGAATAATGAAGGGATGCAGGACGGTCAGTCAAGCCGCGATCTAATGACAAACAACTGCCAATAGACGAATAATGAAGGGATGCAGGACGGCCAGTCAAGCCGCGATCTAATGACAACAACTGTCAATAGACGAATAATGAAGGGATGCAGGACGGCCAGTCAAGCCGCGATCTAATGACAACAACTGTCAATAGACGAATAATGAAGGGATGCAGGACGGTCAGTCAAGCCGCGATCTAATGACAACAACTGTCAATAGACGAATAATGAAGGGATGCAGGACGGTCAGTCAAGCCGCGATCTAATGACAACAACTGTCAATAGACGAATAATGAAGGGATGCAGGACGGTCAGTCAAGCCGCGATCTAATGACAACAACTGTCAATAGACGAATAATGAAGGGATGCAGGACGGCCAGTCAAGCCGCGATCTAATGACAAACAACTGCCAATAGACGAATAATGAAGGGATGCAGGACGGCCAGTCAAGCCGCGATCTAATGACAACAACTGTCAATAGACGAATAATGAAGGGATGCAGGACGGCCAGTCAAGCCGCGATCTAATGACAACAACTGTCAATAGACGAATAATGAAGGGATGCAGGACGGTCAGTCAAGCCGCGATCTAATGACAACAACTGTCAATAGACGAATAATGAAGGGATGCAGGACGGTCAGTCAAGCCGCGATCTAATGACAACAACTGTCAATAGACGAATAATGAAGGGATGCAGGACGGCCAGTCAAGCCGCGATCTAATGACAACAACTGTCAATAGACGAATAATGAAGGGATGCAGGACGGCCAGTCAAGCCGCGATCTAATGACAACAACTGTCAATAGACGAATAATGAAGGGATGCAGGACGGCCAGTCAAGCCGCGATCTAATGACAACAACTGTCAATAGACGAATAATGAAGGGATGCAGGACGGCCAGTCAAGCCGCGATCTAATGACAACAACTGTCAATAGACGAATAATGAAGGGATGCAGGACGGTCAGTCAAGCCGCGATCTAATGACAACAACTGTCAATAGACGAATAATGAAGGGATGCAGGACGGCCAGTCAAGCCGCGATCTAATGACAACAACTGCCAATAGACGAATAATGAAGGGATGCAGGACGGCCAGTCAAGCCGCGATCTAATGACAACAACTGTCAATAGACGAATAATGAAGGGATGCAGGACGGCCAGTCAAGCCGCGATCTAATGACAACAACTGTCAATAGACGAATAATGAAGGGATGCAGGACGGTCAGTCAAGCCGCGATCTAATGACAACAACTGTCAATAGACGAATAATGAAGGGATGCAGGACGGCCAGTCAAGCCGCGATCTAATGACAACAACTGTCAATAGACGAATAATGAAGGGATGCAGGACGGTCAGTCAAGCCGCGATCTAATGACAACAACTGTCAATAGACGAATAATGAAGGGATGCAGGACGGCCAGTCAAGCCGCGATCTAATGACAACAACTGTCAATAGACGAATAATGAAGGGATGCAGGACGGCCAGTCAAGCCGCGATCTAATGACAACAACTGTCAATAGACGAATAATGAAGGGATGCAGGACGGCCAGTCAAGCCGCGATCTAATGACAACAACTGTCAATAGACGAATAATGAAGGGATGCAGGACGGCCAGTCAAGCCGCGATCTAATGCAACAACTGTCAATAGACGAATAATGAAGGGATGCAGGACGGCCAGTCAAGCCGCGATCTAATGACAACAACTGTCAATAGACGAATAATGAAGGGATGCAGGACGGCCAGTCAAGCCGCGATCTAATGACAACAACTGTCAATAGACGAATAATGAAGGGATGCAGGACGGTCAGTCAAGCCGCGATCTAATGACAACAACTGTCAATAGACGAATAATGAAGGGATGCAGGACGGCCAGTCAAGCCGCGATCTAATGACAACAACTGTCAATAGACGAATAATGAAGGGATGCAGGACGGCCAGTCAAGCCGCGATCTAATGACAACAACTGTCAATAGACGAATAATGAAGGGATGCAGGACGGCCAGTCAAGCCGCGATCTAATGACAACAACTGTCAATAGACGAATAATGAAGGGATGCAGGACGGCCAGTCAAGCCGCGATCTAATGACAACAACTGTCAATAGACGAATAATGAAGGGATGCAGGACGGTCAGTCAAGCCGCGATCTAATGACAACAACTGTCAATAGACGAATAATGAAGGGATGCAGGACGGCCAGTCAAGCCGCGATCTAATGACAACAACTGTCAATAGACGAATAATGAAGGGATGCAGGACGGCCAGTCAAGCCGCGATCTAATGACAACAACTGTCAATAGACGAATAATGAAGGGATGCAGGACGGCCAGTCAAGCCGCGATCTAATGACAACAACTGTCAATAGACGAATAATGAAGGGATGCAGGACGGCCAGTCAAGCCGCGATCTAATGACAACAACTGTCAATAGACGAATAATGAAGGGATGCAGGACGGCCAGTCAAGCCGCGATCTAATGACAACAACTGTCAATAGACGAATAATGAAGGGATGCAGGACGGCCAGTCAAGCCGCGATCTAATGACAACAACTGTCAATAGACGAATAATGAAGGGATGCAGGACGGCCAGTCAAGCCGCGATCTAATGACAACAACTGTCAATAGACGAATAATGAAGGGATGCAGGACGGCCAGTCAAGCCGCGATCTAATGACAACAACTGTCAATAGACGAATAATGAAGGGATGCAGGACGGCCAGTCAAGCCGCGATCTAATGACAACAACTGTCAATAGACGAATAATGAAGGGATGCAGGACGGCCAGTCAAGCCGCGATCTAATGACAACAACTGTCAATAGACGAATAATGAAGGGATGCAGGACGGCCAGTCAAGCCGCGATCTAATGACAACAACTGTCAATAGACGAATAATGAAGGGATGCAGGACGGCCAGTCAAGCCGCGATCTAATGACAACAACTGTCAATAGACGAATAATGAAGGGATGCAGGACGGCCAGTCAAGCCGCGATCTAATGACAACAACTGTCAATAGACGAATAATGAAGGGATGCAGGACGGCCAGTCAAGCCGCGATCTAATGACAACAACTGTCAATAGACGAATAATGAAGGGATGCAGGACGGCCAGTCAAGCCGCGATCTAATGACAACAACTGTCAATAGACGAATAATGAAGGGATGCAGGACGGCCAGTCAAGCCGCGATCTAATGACAACAACTGTCAATAGACGAATAATGAAGGGATGCAGGACGGCCAGTCAAGCCGCGATCTAATGACAACAACTGTCAATAGACGAATAATGAAGGGATGCAGGACGGCCAGTCAAGCCGCGATCTAATGACAACAACTGTCAATAGACGAATAATGAAGGGATGCAGGACGGCCAGTCAAGCCGCGATCTAATGACAACAACTGTCAATAGACGAATAATGAAGGGATGCAGGACGGCCAGTCAAGCCGCGATCTAATGACAACAACTGTCAATAGACGAATAATGAAGGGATGCAGGACGGCCAGTCAAGCCGCGATCTAATGACAACAACTGTCAATAGACGAATAATGAAGGGATGCAGGACGGCCAGTCAAGCCGCGATCTAATGACAACAACTGTCAATAGACGAATAATGAAGGGATGCAGGACGGCCAGTCAAGCCGCGATCTAATGACAACAACTGTCAATAGACGAATAATGAAGGGATGCAGGACGGCCAGTCAAGCCGCGATCTAATGACAACAACTGTCAATAGACGAATAATGAAGGGATGCAGGACGGCCAGTCAAGCCGCGATCTAATGACAACAACTGTCAATAGACGAATAATGAAGGGATGCAGGACGGCCAGTCAAGCCGCGATCTAATGACAACAACTGTCAATAGACGAATAATGAAGGGATGCAGGACGGCCAGTCAAGCCGCGATCTAATGACAACAACTGTCAATAGACGAATAATGAAGGGATGCAGGACGGCCAGTCAAGCCGCGATCTAATGACAACAACTGTCAATAGACGAATAATGAAGGGATGCAGGACGGCCAGTCAAGCCGCGATCTAATGACAACAACTGTCAATAGACGAATAATGAAGGGATGCAGGACGGCCAGTCAAGCCGCGATCTAATGACAACAACTGTCAATAGACGAATAATGAAGGGATGCAGGACGGCCAGTCAAGCCGCGATCTAATGACAACAACTGTCAATAGACGAATAATGAAGGGATGCAGGACGGCCAGTCAAGCCGCGATCTAATGACAACAACTGTCAATAGACGAATAATGAAGGGATGCAGGACGGCCAGTCAAGCCGCGATCTAATGACAACAACTGTCAATAGACGAATAATGAAGGGATGCAGGACGGCCAGTCAAGCCGCGATCTAATGACAACAACTGTCAATAGACGAATAATGAAGGGATGCAGGACGGCCAGTCAAGCCGCGATCTAATGACAACAACTGTCAATAGACGAATAATGAAGGGATGCAGGACGGCCAGTCAAGCCGCGATCTAATGACAACAACTGTCAATAGACGAATAATGAAGGGATGCAGGACGGCCAGTCAAGCCGCGATCTAATGACAACAACTGTCAATAGACGAATAATGAAGGGATGCAGGACGGCCAGTCAAGCCGCGATCTAATGACAACAACTGTCAATAGACGAATAATGAAGGGATGCAGGACGGCCAGTCAAGCCGCGATCTAATGACAACAACTGTCAATAGACGAATAATGAAGGGATGCAGGACGGCCAGTCAAGCCGCGATCTAATGACAACAACTGTCAATAGACGAATAATGAAGGGATGCAGGACGGCCAGTCAAGCCGCGATCTAATGACAACAACTGTCAATAGACGAATAATGAAGGGATGCAGGACGGCCAGTCAAGCCGCGATCTAATGACAACAACTGTCAATAGACGAATAATGAAGGGATGCAGGACGGCCAGTCAAGCCGCGATCTAATGACAACAACTGTCAATAGACGAATAATGAAGGGATGCAGGACGGCCAGTCAAGCCGCGATCTAATGACAACAACTGTCAATAGACGAATAATGAAGGGATGCAGGACGGCCAGTCAAGCCGCGATCTAATGACAACAACTGTCAATAGACGAATAATGAAGGGATGCAGGACGGCCAGTCAAGCCGCGATCTAATGACAACAACTGTCAATAGACGAATAATGAAGGGATGCAGGACGGCCAGTCAAGCCGCGATCTAATGACAACAACTGTCAATAGACGAATAATGAAGGGATGCAGGACGGCCAGTCAAGCCGCGATCTAATGACAACAACTGTCAATAGACGAATAATGAAGGGATGCAGGACGGCCAGTCAAGCCGCGATCTAATGACAACAACTGTCAATAGACGAATAATGAAGGGATGCAGGACGGCCAGTCAAGCCGCGATCTAATGACAACAACTGTCAATAGACGAATAATGAAGGGATGCAGGACGGCCAGTCAAGCCGCGATCTAATGACAACAACTGTCAATAGACGAATAATGAAGGGATGCAGGACGGCCAGTCAAGCCGCGATCTAATGACAACAACTGTCAATAGACGAATAATGAAGGGATGCAGGACGGCCAGTCAAGCCGCGATCTAATGACAACAACTGTCAATAGACGAATAATGAAGGGATGCAGGACGGCCAGTCAAGCCGCGATCTAATGACAACAACTGTCAATAGACGAATAATGAAGGGATGCAGGACGGCCAGTCAAGCCGCGATCTAATGACAACAACTGTCAATAGACGAATAATGAAGGGATGCAGGACGGCCAGTCAAGCCGCGATCTAATGACAACAACTGTCAATAGACGAATAATGAAGGGATGCAGGACGGCCAGTCAAGCCGCGATCTAATGACAACAACTGTCAATAGACGAATAATGAAGGGATGCAGGACGGCCAGTCAAGCCGCGATCTAATGACAACAACTGTCAATAGACGAATAATGAAGGGATGCAGGACGGCCAGTCAAGCCGCGATCTAATGACAACAACTGTCAATAGACGAATAATGAAGGGATGCAGGACGGCCAGTCAAGCCGCGATCTAATGACAACAACTGTCAATAGACGAATAATGAAGGGATGCAGGACGGCCAGTCAAGCCGCGATCTAATGACAACAACTGTCAATAGACGAATAATGAAGGGATGCAGGACGGCCAGTCAAGCCGCGATCTAATGACAACAACTGTCAATAGACGAATAATGAAGGGATGCAGGACGGCCAGTCAAGCCGCGATCTAATGACAACAACTGTCAATAGACGAATAATGAAGGGATGCAGGACGGCCAGTCAAGCCGCGATCTAATGACAACAACTGTCAATAGACGAATAATGAAGGGATGCAGGACGGCCAGTCAAGCCGCGATCTAATGACAACAACTGTCAATAGACGAATAATGAAGGGATGCAGGACGGCCAGTCAAGCCGCGATCTAATGACAACAACTGTCAATAGACGAATAATGAAGGGATGCAGGACGGCCAGTCAAGCCGCGATCTAATGACAACAACTGTCAATAGACGAATAATGAAGGGATGCAGGACGGCCAGTCAAGCCGCGATCTAATGACAACAACTGTCAATAGACGAATAATGAAGGGATGCAGGACGGCCAGTCAAGCCGCGATCTAATGACAACAACTGTCAATAGACGAATAATGAAGGGATGCAGGACGGCCAGTCAAGCCGCGATCTAATGACAACAACTGTCAATAGACGAATAATGAAGGGATGCAGGACGGCCAGTCAAGCCGCGATCTAATGACAACAACTGTCAATAGACGAATAATGAAGGGATGCAGGACGGCCAGTCAAGCCGCGATCTAATGACAACAACTGTCAATAGACGAATAATGAAGGGATGCAGGACGGCCAGTCAAGCCGCGATCTAATGACAACAACTGTCAATAGACGAATAATGAAGGGATGCAGGACGGCCAGTCAAGCCGCGATCTAATGACAACAACTGTCAATAGACGAATAATGAAGGGATGCAGGACGGCCAGTCAAGCCGCGATCTAATGACAACAACTGTCAATAGACGAATAATGAAGGGATGCAGGACGGCCAGTCAAGCCGCGATCTAATGACAACAACTGTCAATAGACGAATAATGAAGGGATGCAGGACGGCCAGTCAAGCCGCGATCTAATGACAACAACTGTCAATAGACGAATAATGAAGGGATGCAGGACGGCCAGTCAAGCCGCGATCTAATGACAACAACTGTCAATAGACGAATAATGAAGGGATGCAGGACGGCCAGTCAAGCCGCGATCTAATGACAACAACTGTCAATAGACGAATAATGAAGGGATGCAGGACGGCCAGTCAAGCCGCGATCTAATGACAACAACTGTCAATAGACGAATAATGAAGGGATGCAGGACGGCCAGTCAAGCCGCGATCTAATGACAACAACTGTCAATAGACGAATAATGAAGGGATGCAGGACGGCCAGTCAAGCCGCGATCTAATGACAACAACTGTCAATAGACGAATAATGAAGGGATGCAGGACGGCCAGTCAAGCCGCGATCTAATGACAACAACTGTCAATAGACGAATAATGAAGGGATGCAGGACGGCCAGTCAAGCCGCGATCTAATGACAACAACTGTCAATAGACGAATAATGAAGGGATGCAGGACGGCCAGTCAAGCCGCGATCTAATGACAACAACTGTCAATAGACGAATAATGAAGGGATGCAGGACGGCCAGTCAAGCCGCGATCTAATGACAACAACTGTCAATAGACGAATAATGAAGGGATGCAGGACGGCCAGTCAAGCCGCGATCTAATGACAACAACTGTCAATAGACGAATAATGAAGGGATGCAGGACGGCCAGTCAAGCCGCGATCTAATGACAACAACTGTCAATAGACGAATAATGAAGGGATGCAGGACGGCCAGTCAAGCCGCGATCTAATGACAACAACTGTCAATAGACGAATAATGAAGGGATGCAGGACGGCCAGTCAAGCCGCGATCTAATGACAACAACTGTCAATAGACGAATAATGAAGGGATGCAGGACGGCCAGTCAAGCCGCGATCTAATGACAACAACTGTCAATAGACGAATAATGAAGGGATGCAGGACGGCCAGTCAAGCCGCGATCTAATGACAACAACTGTCAATAGACGAATAATGAAGGGATGCAGGACGGCCAGTCAAGCCGCGATCTAATGACAACAACTGTCAATAGACGAATAATGAAGGGATGCAGGACGGCCAGTCAAGCCGCGATCTAATGACAACAACTGTCAATAGACGAATAATGAAGGGATGCAGGACGGCCAGTCAAGCCGCGATCTAATGACAACAACTGTCAATAGACGAATAATGAAGGGATGCAGGACGGCCAGTCAAGCCGCGATCTAATGACAACAACTGTCAATAGACGAATAATGAAGGGATGCAGGACGGCCAGTCAAGCCGCGATCTAATGACAACAACTGTCAATAGACGAATAATGAAGGGATGCAGGACGGCCAGTCAAGCCGCGATCTAATGACAACAACTGTCAATAGACGAATAATGAAGGGATGCAGGACGGCCAGTCAAGCCGCGATCTAATGACAACAACTGTCAATAGACGAATAATGAAGGGATGCAGGACGGCCAGTCAAGCCGCGATCTAATGACAACAACTGTCAATAGACGAATAATGAAGGGATGCAGGACGGCCAGTCAAGCCGCGATCTAATGACAACAACTGTCAATAGACGAATAATGAAGGGATGCAGGACGGCCAGTCAAGCCGCGATCTAATGACAACAACTGTCAATAGACGAATAATGAAGGGATGCAGGACGGCCAGTCAAGCCGCGATCTAATGACAACAACTGTCAATAGACGAATAATGAAGGGATGCAGGACGGCCAGTCAAGCCGCGATCTAATGACAACAACTGTCAATAGACGAATAATGAAGGGATGCAGGACGGCCAGTCAAGCCGCGATCTAATGACAACAACTGTCAATAGACGAATAATGAAGGGATGCAGGACGGCCAGTCAAGCCGCGATCTAATGACAACAACTGTCAATAGACGAATAATGAAGGGATGCAGGACGGCCAGTCAAGCCGCGATCTAATGACAACAACTGTCAATAGACGAATAATGAAGGGATGCAGGACGGCCAGTCAAGCCGCGATCTAATGACAACAACTGTCAATAGACGAATAATGAAGGGATGCAGGACGGCCAGTCAAGCCGCGATCTAATGACAACAACTGTCAATAGACGAATAATGAAGGGATGCAGGACGGCCAGTCAAGCCGCGATCTAATGACAACAACTGTCAATAGACGAATAATGAAGGGATGCAGGACGGCCAGTCAAGCCGCGATCTAATGACAACAACTGTCAATAGACGAATAATGAAGGGATGCAGGACGGCCAGTCAAGCCGCGATCTAATGACAACAACTGTCAATAGACGAATAATGAAGGGATGCAGGACGGCCAGTCAAGCCGCGATCTAATGACAACAACTGTCAATAGACGAATAATGAAGGGATGCAGGACGGCCAGTCAAGCCGCGATCTAATGACAACAACTGTCAATAGACGAATAATGAAGGGATGCAGGACGGCCAGTCAAGCCGCGATCTAATGACAACAACTGTCAATAGACGAATAATGAAGGGATGCAGGACGGCCAGTCAAGCCGCGATCTAATGACAACAACTGTCAATAGACGAATAATGAAGGGATGCAGGACGGCCAGTCAAGCCGCGATCTAATGACAACAACTGTCAATAGACGAATAATGAAGGGATGCAGGACGGCCAGTCAAGCCGCGATCTAATGACAACAACTGTCAATAGACGAATAATGAAGGGATGCAGGACGGCCAGTCAAGCCGCGATCTAATGACAACAACTGTCAATAGACGAATAATGAAGGGATGCAGGACGGCCAGTCAAGCCGCGATCTAATGACAACAACTGTCAATAGACGAATAATGAAGGGATGCAGGACGGCCAGTCAAGCCGCGATCTAATGACAACAACTGTCAATAGACGAATAATGAAGGGATGCAGGACGGCCAGTCAAGCCGCGATCTAATGACAACAACTGTCAATAGACGAATAATGAAGGGATGCAGGACGGCCAGTCAAGCCGCGATCTAATGACAACAACTGTCAATAGACGAATAATGAAGGGATGCAGGACGGCCAGTCAAGCCGCGATCTAATGACAACAACTGTCAATAGACGAATAATGAAGGGATGCAGGACGGCCAGTCAAGCCGCGATCTAATGACAACAACTGTCAATAGACGAATAATGAAGGGATGCAGGACGGCCAGTCAAGCCGCGATCTAATGACAACAACTGTCAATAGACGAATAATGAAGGGATGCAGGACGGCCAGTCAAGCCGCGATCTAATGACAACAACTGTCAATAGACGAATAATGAAGGGATGCAGGACGGCCAGTCAAGCCGCGATCTAATGACAACAACTGTCAATAGACGAATAATGAAGGGATGCAGGACGGCCAGTCAAGCCGCGATCTAATGACAACAACTGTCAATAGACGAATAATGAAGGGATGCAGGACGGCCAGTCAAGCCGCGATCTAATGACAACAACTGTCAATAGACGAATAATGAAGGGATGCAGGACGGCCAGTCAAGCCGCGATCTAATGACAACAACTGTCAATAGACGAATAATGAAGGGATGCAGGACGGCCAGTCAAGCCGCGATCTAATGACAACAACTGTCAATAGACGAATAATGAAGGGATGCAGGACGGCCAGTCAAGCCGCGATCTAATGACAACAACTGTCAATAGACGAATAATGAAGGGATGCAGGACGGCCAGTCAAGCCGCGATCTAATGACAACAACTGTCAATAGACGAATAATGAAGGGATGCAGGACGGCCAGTCAAGCCGCGATCTAATGACAACAACTGTCAATAGACGAATAATGAAGGGATGCAGGACGGCCAGTCAAGCCGCGATCTAATGACAACAACTGTCAATAGACGAATAATGAAGGGATGCAGGACGGCCAGTCAAGCCGCGATCTAATGACAACAACTGTCAATAGACGAATAATGAAGGGATGCAGGACGGCCAGTCAAGCCGCGATCTAATGACAACAACTGTCAATAGACGAATAATGAAGGGATGCAGGACGGCCAGTCAAGCCGCGATCTAATGACAACAACTGTCAATAGACGAATAATGAAGGGATGCAGGACGGCCAGTCAAGCCGCGATCTAATGACAACAACTGTCAATAGACGAATAATGAAGGGATGCAGGACGGCCAGTCAAGCCGCGATCTAATGACAACAACTGTCAATAGACGAATAATGAAGGGATGCAGGACGGCCAGTCAAGCCGCGATCTAATGACAACAACTGTCAATAGACGAATAATGAAGGGATGCAGGACGGCCAGTCAAGCCGCGATCTAATGACAACAACTGTCAATAGACGAATAATGAAGGGATGCAGGACGGCCAGTCAAGCCGCGATCTAATGACAACAACTGTCAATAGACGAATAATGAAGGGATGCAGGACGGCCAGTCAAGCCGCGATCTAATGACAACAACTGTCAATAGACGAATAATGAAGGGATGCAGGACGGCCAGTCAAGCCGCGATCTAATGACAACAACTGTCAATAGACGAATAATGAAGGGATGCAGGACGGCCAGTCAAGCCGCGATCTAATGACAACAACTGTCAATAGACGAATAATGAAGGGATGCAGGACGGCCAGTCAAGCCGCGATCTAATGACAACAACTGTCAATAGACGAATAATGAAGGGATGCAGGACGGCCAGTCAAGCCGCGATCTAATGACAACAACTGTCAATAGACGAATAATGAAGGGATGCAGGACGGCCAGTCAAGCCGCGATCTAATGACAACAACTGTCAATAGACGAATAATGAAGGGATGCAGGACGGCCAGTCAAGCCGCGATCTAATGACAACAACTGTCAATAGACGAATAATGAAGGGATGCAGGACGGCCAGTCAAGCCGCGATCTAATGACAACAACTGTCAATAGACGAATAATGAAGGGATGCAGGACGGCCAGTCAAGCCGCGATCTAATGACAACAACTGTCAATAGACGAATAATGAAGGGATGCAGGACGGCCAGTCAAGCCGCGATCTAATGACAACAACTGTCAATAGACGAATAATGAAGGGATGCAGGACGGCCAGTCAAGCCGCGATCTAATGACAACAACTGTCAATAGACGAATAATGAAGGGATGCAGGACGGCCAGTCAAGCCGCGATCTAATGACAACAACTGTCAATAGACGAATAATGAAGGGATGCAGGACGGCCAGTCAAGCCGCGATCTAATGACAACAACTGTCAATAGACGAATAATGAAGGGATGCAGGACGGCCAGTCAAGCCGCGATCTAATGACAACAACTGTCAATAGACGAATAATGAAGGGATGCAGGACGGCCAGTCAAGCCGCGATCTAATGACAACAACTGTCAATAGACGAATAATGAAGGGATGCAGGACGGCCAGTCAAGCCGCGATCTAATGACAACAACTGTCAATAGACGAATAATGAAGGGATGCAGGACGGCCAGTCAAGCCGCGATCTAATGACAACAACTGTCAATAGACGAATAATGAAGGGATGCAGGACGGCCAGTCAAGCCGCGATCTAATGACAACAACTGTCAATAGACGAATAATGAAGGGATGCAGGACGGCCAGTCAAGCCGCGATCTAATGACAACAACTGTCAATAGACGAATAATGAAGGGATGCAGGACGGCCAGTCAAGCCGCGATCTAATGACAACAACTGTCAATAGACGAATAATGAAGGGATGCAGGACGGCCAGTCAAGCCGCGATCTAATGACAACAACTGTCAATAGACGAATAATGAAGGGATGCAGGACGGCCAGTCAAGCCGCGATCTAATGACAACAACTGTCAATAGACGAATAATGAAGGGATGCAGGACGGCCAGTCAAGCCGCGATCTAATGACAACAACTGTCAATAGACGAATAATGAAGGGATGCAGGACGGCCAGTCAAGCCGCGATCTAATGACAACAACTGTCAATAGACGAATAATGAAGGGATGCAGGACGGCCAGTCAAGCCGCGATCTAATGACAACAACTGTCAATAGACGAATAATGAAGGGATGCAGGACGGCCAGTCAAGCCGCGATCTAATGACAACAACTGTCAATAGACGAATAATGAAGGGATGCAGGACGGCCAGTCAAGCCGCGATCTAATGACAACAACTGTCAATAGACGAATAATGAAGGGATGCAGGACGGCCAGTCAAGCCGCGATCTAATGACAACAACTGTCAATAGACGAATAATGAAGGGATGCAGGACGGCCAGTCAAGCCGCGATCTAATGACAACAACTGTCAATAGACGAATAATGAAGGGATGCAGGACGGCCAGTCAAGCCGCGATCTAATGACAACAACTGTCAATAGACGAATAATGAAGGGATGCAGGACGGCCAGTCAAGCCGCGATCTAATGACAACAACTGTCAATAGACGAATAATGAAGGGATGCAGGACGGCCAGTCAAGCCGCGATCTAATGACAACAACTGTCAATAGACGAATAATGAAGGGATGCAGGACGGCCAGTCAAGCCGCGATCTAATGACAACAACTGTCAATAGACGAATAATGAAGGGATGCAGGACGGCCAGTCAAGCCGCGATCTAATGACAACAACTGTCAATAGACGAATAATGAAGGGATGCAGGACGGCCAGTCAAGCCGCGATCTAATGACAACAACTGTCAATAGACGAATAATGAAGGGATGCAGGACGGCCAGTCAAGCCGCGATCTAATGACAACAACTGTCAATAGACGAATAATGAAGGGATGCAGGACGGCCAGTCAAGCCGCGATCTAATGACAACAACTGTCAATAGACGAATAATGAAGGGATGCAGGACGGCCAGTCAAGCCGCGATCTAATGACAACAACTGTCAATAGACGAATAATGAAGGGATGCAGGACGGCCAGTCAAGCCGCGATCTAATGACAACAACTGTCAATAGACGAATAATGAAGGGATGCAGGACGGCCAGTCAAGCCGCGATCTAATGACAACAACTGTCAATAGACGAATAATGAAGGGATGCAGGACGGCCAGTCAAGCCGCGATCTAATGACAACAACTGTCAATAGACGAATAATGAAGGGATGCAGGACGGCCAGTCAAGCCGCGATCTAATGACAACAACTGTCAATAGACGAATAATGAAGGGATGCAGGACGGCCAGTCAAGCCGCGATCTAATGACAACAACTGTCAATAGACGAATAATGAAGGGATGCAGGACGGCCAGTCAAGCCGCGATCTAATGACAACAACTGTCAATAGACGAATAATGAAGGGATGCAGGACGGCCAGTCAAGCCGCGATCTAATGACAACAACTGTCAATAGACGAATAATGAAGGGATGCAGGACGGCCAGTCAAGCCGCGATCTAATGACAACAACTGTCAATAGACGAATAATGAAGGGATGCAGGACGGCCAGTCAAGCCGCGATCTAATGACAACAACTGTCAATAGACGAATAATGAAGGGATGCAGGACGGCCAGTCAAGCCGCGATCTAATGACAACAACTGTCAATAGACGAATAATGAAGGGATGCAGGACGGCCAGTCAAGCCGCGATCTAATGACAACAACTGTCAATAGACGAATAATGAAGGGATGCAGGACGGCCAGTCAAGCCGCGATCTAATGACAACAACTGTCAATAGACGAATAATGAAGGGATGCAGGACGGCCAGTCAAGCCGCGATCTAATGACAACAACTGTCAATAGACGAATAATGAAGGGATGCAGGACGGCCAGTCAAGCCGCGATCTAATGACAACAACTGTCAATAGACGAATAATGAAGGGATGCAGGACGGCCAGTCAAGCCGCGATCTAATGACAACAACTGTCAATAGACGAATAATGAAGGGATGCAGGACGGCCAGTCAAGCCGCGATCTAATGACAACAACTGTCAATAGACGAATAATGAAGGGATGCAGGACGGCCAGTCAAGCCGCGATCTAATGACAACAACTGTCAATAGACGAATAATGAAGGGATGCAGGACGGCCAGTCAAGCCGCGATCTAATGACAACAACTGTCAATAGACGAATAATGAAGGGATGCAGGACGGCCAGTCAAGCCGCGATCTAATGACAACAACTGTCAATAGACGAATAATGAAGGGATGCAGGACGGCCAGTCAAGCCGCGATCTAATGACAACAACTGTCAATAGACGAATAATGAAGGGATGCAGGACGGCCAGTCAAGCCGCGATCTAATGACAACAACTGTCAATAGACGAATAATGAAGGGATGCAGGACGGCCAGTCAAGCCGCGATCTAATGACAACAACTGTCAATAGACGAATAATGAAGGGATGCAGGACGGCCAGTCAAGCCGCGATCTAATGACAACAACTGTCAATAGACGAATAATGAAGGGATGCAGGACGGCCAGTCAAGCCGCGATCTAATGACAACAACTGTCAATAGACGAATAATGAAGGGATGCAGGACGGCCAGTCAAGCCGCGATCTAATGACAACAACTGTCAATAGACGAATAATGAAGGGATGCAGGACGGCCAGTCAAGCCGCGATCTAATGACAACAACTGTCAATAGACGAATAATGAAGGGATGCAGGACGGCCAGTCAAGCCGCGATCTAATGACAACAACTGTCAATAGACGAATAATGAAGGGATGCAGGACGGCCAGTCAAGCCGCGATCTAATGACAACAACTGTCAATAGACGAATAATGAAGGGATGCAGGACGGCCAGTCAAGCCGCGATCTAATGACAACAACTGTCAATAGACGAATAATGAAGGGATGCAGGACGGCCAGTCAAGCCGCGATCTAATGACAACAACTGTCAATAGACGAATAATGAAGGGATGCAGGACGGCCAGTCAAGCCGCGATCTAATGACAACAACTGTCAATAGACGAATAATGAAGGGATGCAGGACGGCCAGTCAAGCCGCGATCTAATGACAACAACTGTCAATAGACGAATAATGAAGGGATGCAGGACGGCCAGTCAAGCCGCGATCTAATGACAACAACTGTCAATAGACGAATAATGAAGGGATGCAGGACGGCCAGTCAAGCCGCGATCTAATGACAACAACTGTCAATAGACGAATAATGAAGGGATGCAGGACGGCCAGTCAAGCCGCGATCTAATGACAACAACTGTCAATAGACGAATAATGAAGGGATGCAGGACGGCCAGTCAAGCCGCGATCTAATGACAACAACTGTCAATAGACGAATAATGAAGGGATGCAGGACGGCCAGTCAAGCCGCGATCTAATGACAACAACTGTCAATAGACGAATAATGAAGGGATGCAGGACGGCCAGTCAAGCCGCGATCTAATGACAACAACTGTCAATAGACGAATAATGAAGGGATGCAGGACGGCCAGTCAAGCCGCGATCTAATGACAACAACTGTCAATAGACGAATAATGAAGGGATGCAGACGAATAATGAAGGGATGCAGGACGGCAGTCAAGCCGCGATCTAATGACAACAACTGTCAATAGACGAATAATGAAGGGATGCAGGACGGCCAGTCAAGCCGCGATCTAATGACAACAACTGTCAATAGACGAATAATGAAGGGATGCAGGACGGCCAGTCAAGCCGCGATCTAATGACAACAACTGTCAATAGACGAATAATGAAGGGATGCAGGACGGCCAGTCAAGCCGCGATCTAATGACAACAACTGTCAATAGACGAATAATGAAGGGATGCAGGACGGCCAGTCAAGCCGCGATCTAATGACAACAACTGTCAATAGACGAATAATGAAGGGATGCAGGACGGCCAGTCAAGCCGCGATCTAATGACAACAACTGTCAATAGACGAATAATGAAGGGATGCAGGACGGCCAGTCAAGCCGCGATCTAATGACAACAACTGTCAATAGACGAATAATGAAGGGATGCAGGACGGCCAGTCAAGCCGCGATCTAATGACAACAACTGTCAATAGACGAATAATGAAGGGATGCAGGACGGCCAGTCAAGCCGCGATCTAATGACAACAACTGTCAATAGACGAATAATGAAGGGATGCAGGACGGCCAGTCAAGCCGCGATCTAATGACAACAACTGTCAATAGACGAATAATGAAGGGATGCAGGACGGCCAGTCAAGCCGCGATCTAATGACAACAACTGTCAATAGACGAATAATGAAGGGATGCAGGACGGCCAGTCAAGCCGCGATCTAATGACAACAACTGTCAATAGACGAATAATGAAGGGATGCAGGACGGCCAGTCAAGCCGCGATCTAATGACAACAACTGTCAATAGACGAATAATGAAGGGATGCAGGACGGCCAGTCAAGCCGCGATCTAATGACAACAACTGTCAATAGACGAATAATGAAGGGATGCAGGACGGCCAGTCAAGCCGCGATCTAATGACAACAACTGTCAATAGACGAATAATGAAGGGATGCAGGACGGCCAGTCAAGCCGCGATCTAATGACAACAACTGTCAATAGACGAATAATGAAGGGATGCAGGACGGCCAGTCAAGCCGCGATCTAATGACAACAACTGTCAATAGACGAATAATGAAGGGATGCAGGACGGCCAGTCAAGCCGCGATCTAATGACAACAACTGTCAATAGACGAATAATGAAGGGATGCAGGACGGCCAGTCAAGCCGCGATCTAATGACAACAACTGTCAATAGACGAATAATGAAGGGATGCAGGACGGCCAGTCAAGCCGCGATCTAATGACAACAACTGTCAATAGACGAATAATGAAGGGATGCAGGACGGCCAGTCAAGCCGCGATCTAATGACAACAACTGTCAATAGACGAATAATGAAGGGATGCAGGACGGCCAGTCAAGCCGCGATCTAATGACAACAACTGTCAATAGACGAATAATGAAGGGATGCAGGACGGCCAGTCAAGCCGCGATCTAATGACAACAACTGTCAATAGACGAATAATGAAGGGATGCAGGACGGCCAGTCAAGCCGCGATCTAATGACAACAACTGTCAATAGACGAATAATGAAGGGATGCAGGACGGCCAGTCAAGCCGCGATCTAATGACAACAACTGTCAATAGACGAATAATGAAGGGATGCAGGACGGCCAGTCAAGCCGCGATCTAATGACAACAACTGTCAATAGACGAATAATGAAGGGATGCAGGACGGCCAGTCAAGCCGCGATCTAATGACAACAACTGTCAATAGACGAATAATGAAGGGATGCAGGACGGCCAGTCAAGCCGCGATCTAATGACAACAACTGTCAATAGACGAATAATGAAGGGATGCAGGACGGCCAGTCAAGCCGCGATCTAATGACAACAACTGTCAATAGACGAATAATGAAGGGATGCAGGACGGCCAGTCAAGCCGCGATCTAATGACAACAACTGTCAATAGACGAATAATGAAGGGATGCAGGACGGCCAGTCAAGCCGCGATCTAATGACAACAACTGTCAATAGACGAATAATGAAGGGATGCAGGACGGCCAGTCAAGCCGCGATCTAATGACAACAACTGTCAATAGACGAATAATGAAGGGATGCAGGACGGCCAGTCAAGCCGCGATCTAATGACAACAACTGTCAATAGACGAATAATGAAGGGATGCAGGACGGCCAGTCAAGCCGCGATCTAATGACAACAACTGTCAATAGACGAATAATGAAGGGATGCAGGACGGCCAGTCAAGCCGCGATCTAATGACAACAACTGTCAATAGACGAATAATGAAGGGATGCAGGACGGCCAGTCAAGCCGCGATCTAATGACAACAACTGTCAATAGACGAATAATGAAGGGATGCAGGACGGCCAGTCAAGCCGCGATCTAATGACAACAACTGTCAATAGACGAATAATGAAGGGATGCAGGACGGCCAGTCAAGCCGCGATCTAATGACAACAACTGTCAATAGACGAATAATGAAGGGATGCAGGACGGCCAGTCAAGCCGCGATCTAATGACAACAACTGTCAATAGACGAATAATGAAGGGATGCAGGACGGCCAGTCAAGCCGCGATCTAATGACAACAACTGTCAATAGACGAATAATGAAGGGATGCAGGACGGCCAGTCAAGCCGCGATCTAATGACAACAACTGTCAATAGACGAATAATGAAGGGATGCAGGACGGCCAGTCAAGCCGCGATCTAATGACAACAACTGTCAATAGACGAATAATGAAGGGATGCAGGACGGCCAGTCAAGCCGCGATCTAATGACAACAACTGTCAATAGACGAATAATGAAGGGATGCAGGACGGCCAGTCAAGCCGCGATCTAATGACAACAACTGTCAATAGACGAATAATGAAGGGATGCAGGACGGCCAGTCAAGCCGCGATCTAATGACAACAACTGTCAATAGACGAATAATGAAGGGATGCAGGACGGCCAGTCAAGCCGCGATCTAATGACAACAACTGTCAATAGACGAATAATGAAGGGATGCAGGACGGCCAGTCAAGCCGCGATCTAATGACAACAACTGTCAATAGACGAATAATGAAGGGATGCAGGACGGCCAGTCAAGCCGCGATCTAATGACAACAACTGTCAATAGACGAATAATGAAGGGATGCAGGACGGCCAGTCAAGCCGCGATCTAATGACAACAACTGTCAATAGACGAATAATGAAGGGATGCAGGACGGCCAGTCAAGCCGCGATCTAATGACAACAACTGTCAATAGACGAATAATGAAGGGATGCAGGACGGCCAGTCAAGCCGCGATCTAATGACAACAACTGTCAATAGACGAATAATGAAGGGATGCAGGACGGCCAGTCAAGCCGCGATCTAATGACAACAACTGTCAATAGACGAATAATGAAGGGATGCAGGACGGCCAGTCAAGCCGCGATCTAATGACAACAACTGTCAATAGACGAATAATGAAGGGATGCAGGACGGCCAGTCAAGCCGCGATCTAATGACAACAACTGTCAATAGACGAATAATGAAGGGATGCAGGACGGCAGTCAAGCCGCGATCTAATGACAACAACTGTCAATAGACGAATAATGAAGGGATGCAGGACGGCAGTCAAGCCGCGATCTAATGACAACAACTGTCAATAGACGAATAATGAAGGGATGCAGGACGGCCAGTCAAGCCGCGATCTAATGACAACAACTGTCAATAGACGAATAATGAAGGGATGCAGGACGGTCCAGTCAAGCCGCGATCTAATGACAACAACTGTCAATAGACGAATAATGAAGGGATGCAGGACGGCCAGTCAAGCCGCGATCTAATGACAACAACTGTCAATAGACGAATAATGAAGGGATGCAGGACGGCCAGTCAAGCCGCGATCTAATGACAACAACTGTCAATAGACGAATAATGAAGGGATGCAGGACGGCCAGTCAAGCCGCGATCTAATGACAACAACTGTCAATAGACGAATAATGAAGGGATGCAGGACGGTCAGTCAAGCCGCGATCTAATGACAACAACTGTCAATAGACGAATAATGAAGGGATGCAGGACGGCCAGTCAAGCCGCGATCTAATGACAACAACTGTCAATAGACGAATAATGAAGGGATGCAGGACGGCCAGTCAAGCCGCGATCTAATGACAACAACTGTCAATAGACGAATAATGAAGGGATGCAGGACGGTCCAGTCAAGCCGCGATCTAATGACAACAACTGTCAATAGACGAATAATGAAGGGATGCAGGACGGCCAGTCAAGCCGCGATCTAATGACAACAACTGTCAATAGACGAATAATGAAGGGATGCAGGACGGCCAGTCAAGCCGCGATCTAATGAAACAACTGTCAATAGACGAATAATGAAGGGATGCAGGACGGCCAGTCAAGCCGCGATCTAATGACAACAACTGTCAATAGACGAATAATGAAGGGATGCAGGACGGCCAGTCAAGCCGCGATCTAATGACAACAACTGTCAATAGACGAATAATGAAGGGATGCAGGACGGCCAGTCAAGCCGCGATCTAATGACAACAACTGTCAATAGACGAATAATGAAGGGATGCAGGACGGCCAGTCAAGCCGCGATCTAATGACAACAACTGTCAATAGACGAATAATGAAGGGATGCAGGACGGTCAGTCAAGCCGCGATCTAATGACAACAACTGTCAATAGACGAATAATGAAGGGATGCAGGACGGCAGTCAAGCCGCGATCTAATGACAACAACTGTCAATAGACGAATAATGAAGGGATGCAGGACGGCCAGTCAAGCCGCGATCTAATGACAACAACTGTCAATAGACGAATAATGAAGGGATGCAGGACGGCCAGTCAAGCCGCGATCTAATGACAACAACTGTCAATAGACGAATAATGAAGGGATGCAGGACGGTCAGTCAAGCCGCGATCTAATGACAACAACTGTCAATAGACGAATAATGAAGGGATGCAGGACGGCCAGTCAAGCCGCGATCTAATGACAACAACTGTCAATAGACGAATAATGAAGGGATGCAGGACGGCCAGTCAAGCCGCGATCTAATGACAACAACTGTCAATAGACGAATAATGAAGGGATGCAGGACGGCCAGTCAAGCCGCGATCTAATGACAACAACTGTCAATAGACGAATAATGAAGGGATGCAGGACGGTCAGTCAAGCCGCGATCTAATGACAACAACTGTCAATAGACGAATAATGAAGGGATGCAGGACGGCCAGTCAAGCCGCGATCTAATGACAACAACTGTCAATAGACGAATAATGAAGGGATGCAGGACGGCCAGTCAAGCCGCGATCTAATGACAACAACTGTCAATAGACGAATAATGAAGGGATGCAGGACGGCCAGTCAAGCCGCGATCTAATGACAACAACTGTCAATAGACGAATAATGAAGGGATGCAGGACGGTCAGTCAAGCCGCGATCTAATGACAACAACTGTCAATAGACGAATAATGAAGGGATGCAGGACGGCCAGTCAAGCCGCGATCTAATGACAACAACTGTCAATAGACGAATAATGAAGGGATGCAGGACGGCCAGTCAAGCCGCGATCTAATGACAACAACTGTCAATAGACGAATAATGAAGGGATGCAGGACGGCCAGTCAAGCCGCGATCTAATGACAACAACTGTCAATAGACGAATAATGAAGGGATGCAGGACGGCCAGTCAAGCCGCGATCTAATGACAACAACTGTCAATAGACGAATAATGAAGGGATGCAGGACGGCCAGTCAAGCCGCGATCTAATGACAACAACTGTCAATAGACGAATAATGAAGGGATGCAGGACGGCCAGTCAAGCCGCGATCTAATGACAACAACTGTCAATAGACGAATAATGAAGGGATGCAGGACGGCCAGTCAAGCCGCGATCTAATGACAACAACTGTCAATAGACGAATAATGAAGGGATGCAGGACGGCCAGTCAAGCCGCGATCTAATGACAACAACTGTCAATAGACGAATAATGAAGGGATGCAGGACGGCAGTCAAGCCGCGATCTAATGACAAAAACTGTCAATAGACGAATAATGAAGGGATGCAGGACGGCCAGTCAAGCCGCGATCTAATGACAACAACTGTCAATAGACGAATAATGAAGGGATGCAGGACGGTCAGTCAAGCCGCGATCTAATGAAACAAACTGTCAATAGACGAATAATGAAGGGATGCAGGACGGCAGTCAAGCCGCGATCTAATGACAAATGGACAACAATGGGATCTAGACGAATGGATGGAGGGCGATGGTGGAAGTAAGGGAGCAGGAACCGAGACAAATGTCAAAGAAGACGAATGAATGGATGCAGGACGGCAGTCGCGACGCGATCTAATGAAACAACTGTCAATAGACGAATAATGAAGGGATGCAGGACGGTCAGTCAAGCCGCGATCTAATGACAACAACTGTCAATAGACGAATAATGAAGGGATGCAGGACGGTCAGTCAAGCCGCGATCTAATGACAACAACTGTCAATAGACGAATAATGAAGGGATGCAGGACGGTCAGTCTAGCCGCGATCTAATGACAACAACTGCCAATAGACGAATAATGAAGGGATGCAGGACGGCCAGTCAAGCAGCGATCTAATGACAACAACTGTCAATAGACGAATAATGAAGGGATGCAGGACGGTCCAGTCTAGCCGCGATCTAATGACAACAACTGTCAATAGACGAATAATGAAGGGATGCAGGACGGTCAGTCAAGCCGCGATCTAATGACAACAACTGTCAATAGACGAATAATGAAGGGATGCAGGACGGCCAGTCAAGCAGCGATCTAATGACAACAACTGTCAATAGACGAATAATGAAGGGATGCAGGACGGTCCAGTCAAGCCGCGATCTAATGACAACAACTGTCAATAGACGAATAATGAAGGGATGCAGGACGGCCAGTCAAGCCGCGATCTAATGACAACAACTGTCAATAGACGAATAATGAAGGGATGCAGGACGGCCAGTCAAGCAGCGATCTAATGACAACAACTGTCAATAGACGAATAATGAAGGGATGCAGGACGGCCAGTCAAGCAGCGATCTAATGACAACAACTGTCAATAGACGAATAATGAAGGGATGCAGGACGGTCAGTCAAGCCGCGATCTAATGACAACAACTGTCAATAGACGAATAATGAAGGGATGCAGGACGGTCAGTCAAGCCGCGATCTAATGACAACAACTGTCAATAGACGAATAATGAAGGGATGCAGGACGGCCAGTCAAGCCGCGATCTAATGACAACAACTGTCAATAGACGAATAATGAAGGGATGCAGGACGGTCAGTCTAGCCGCGATCTAATGACAACAACTGTCAATAGACGAATAATGAAGGGATGCAGGACGGTCAGTCAAGCCGCGATCTAATGACAACAACTGTCAATAGACGAATAATGAAGGGATGCAGGACGGCCAGTCAAGCCGCGATCTAATGACAACAACTGTCAATAGACGAATAATGAAGGGATGCAGGACGGCCAGTCAAGCACGCGATCTAATGGACAACAAACTGTCAATAGACGAATAATGAAGGGATGCAGGACGGTCAGTTAAGCAGCGATCTAATGACAAACAACTGTCAATTGACGAATAATGAAGGGATGCAGGACGGTCAGTCAAGCCGCGATCTAATGACAACAACTGTCAATAGACGAATAATGAAGGGATGCAGGACGGTCAGTCAAGCCGCGATCTAATGCAACACAAATGCAATAGACGAATAATGAAGGGATGCAGGACGGCAGTCAAGCCGCGATCTAATGACAACACTGTCAATAGACGAATAATGAAGGGATGCAGGAGGGTCAGTCAAGGCCGCGATCTAATGACAACAACTTGTCAATAGACGAATAATGAAGGGATGCAGGACGGTCAGTCAGCCGCGATCTCATGCAAACAAAATGCCAATAGACGAAGAATGAAGGATGCAGGACGGCCAGTCAAGCCGCGATATAATGACAACAACCTGTCAATAGACGAATAATGAAGGGATGCAGGACGGTCAGTCAAGCCGCGATCTAATGACAACAAACTGTCAATAGGACGAATAATGAAGGGATGCAGGACGGTCAGTCAAGCAGCGATCTAATGACAACAACTGTCAATAGACGAATAATGAAGGATGCAGGACGGTCAGTCTAGCCGCGATCTAATGATAACAACTGCCAATAGACGAATAATGAAGGGATACAGGACGGCCAGTCAAGCAGCGATCTAATGACAACAACTTCAATAGACGAATAATGAAGGGATGCAGGACGGTCAGTCTAGCCGCGATCTAATGACAACAACTGTCAATAGACGAATAATGAAGGGATGCAGGACGGTCAGTCTAGCCGCGATCTAATGATAACAACTGCCAATAGACGAATAATGAAGGGATACAGGACGGCCAGTCAAGCAGCGATCTAATGACAACAACTGTCAATAGACGAATAATGAAGGGATGCAGGACGGTCAGTCTAGCCGCGATCTAATGACAACAACTGTCAATAGACGAATAATGAAGGGATGCAGGACGGCCAGTCAAGCCGCGATCTAATGATAACAACTGCCAATAGACGAATAATGAAGGGATACAGGACGGCCAGTCAAGCAGCGATCTAATGACAACAACTGTCAATAGACGAATAATGAAGGGATGCAGGACGGCCAGTCAAGCAGCGATCTAATGACAACAACTGTCAATAGACGAATAATGAAGGGATGCAGGACGGTCAGTCTAGCCGCGATCTAATGACAACAACTGTCAATAGACGAATAATGAAGGGATGCAGGACGGTCAGTCAAGCAGCGATCTAATGACAACAACTGTCAATAGACGAATAATGAAGGGATGCAGGACGGTCAGTCTAGCCGCGATCTAATGACAACAACTGTCAATAGACGAATAATGAAGGGATGCAGGACGGCCAGTCAAGCCGCGATCTAATGATAACAACTGCCAATAGACGAATAATGAAGGGATACAGGACGGCCAGTCAAGCAGCGATCTAATGACAACAACTGTCAATAGACGAATAATGAAGGGATGCAGGACGGTCAGTCTAGCCGCGATCTAATGACAACAACTGTCAATAGACGAATAATGAAGGGATGCAGGACGGTCAGTCTAGCCGCGATCTAATGACAACAACTGTCAATAGACGAATAATGAAGGGATGCAGGACGGCCAGTCAAGCAGCGATCTAATGACAACAACTGTCAATAGACGAATAATGAAGGGATGCAGGACGGTCAGTCTAGCCGCGATCTAATGACAACAACTGTCAATAGACGAATAATGAAGGGATGCAGGACGGTCAGTCTAGCCGCGATCTAATGACAACAACTGTCAATAGACGAATAATGAAGGGATGCAGGACGGCCAGTCAAGCAGCGATCTAATGACAACAACTGTCAATAGACGAATAATGAAGGGATGCAGGACGGTCAGTCTAGCCGCGATCTAATGACAACAACTGTGAATAGACGAATAATGAAGGGATGCAGGACGGTCAGTCTAGCCGCGATCTAATGACAACAACTGTCAATAGACGAATAATGAAGGGATGCAGGACGGTCAGTCAAGCAGCGATCTAATGACAACAACTGTCAATAGACGAATAATGAAGGGATGCAGGACGGTCAGTCTAGCCGCGATCTAATGACAACAACTGCCAATAGACGAATAATGAAGGGATACAGGACGGCCAGTCAAGCAGCGATCTAATGACAACAACTGTCAATAGACGAATAATGAAGGGATGCAGGACGGTCAGTCAAGCAGCGATCTAATGACAACAACTGTCAATAGACGAATAATGAAGGGATGCAGGACGGTCAGTCTAGCCGCGATCTAATGACAACAACTGTCAATAGACGAATAATGAAGGGATGCAGGACGGCCAGTCAAGCAGCGATCTAATGATAACAACTGCCAATAGACGAATCTAAAAAAAAAATCTAAAATCTAAAAGTCTAAAAGAAAAAAATTCCTGATCTCTCGTCGTGAGCGGTTCCCTCCCTCCTCGCTCTCTCTCTCCCCTTCTCGTCTATGGGTCCGCCGCCTCCGCTGCCCTCAAGATCGGCTATGGCATGCGCTAAGTCATCCGGTGACGCCGCCAAAATCGTTGCCCTGCTGGAATCCCTTCACGCGAAGATTGATGCAATGCCCAAATGTGAGTGTAACACTCTTCGTCAGGAACTCGTTGATCTGAAGAGATCACTTGACAAGACAACCGACAAGCAGCCACTTTCACTTCCCGCCCCGACTCAAGATACGTATTCTGTCGTCAAAAGAGCATTGAATGATGCTTCCACTTATGCGGAGAAAGCGAAACGAGCTGTGTGGGTTGGTCGTGAAGAGCTTTCGACTCCCGATCAGACTACATCTGCCGATCAAAAGGCTATTGAGTCACTCTGTGAAGAGCTCAACGATCCTCACATCTCGGATGCCCTCAAGAATGGACAGATTCAACATCATCGTCACCCCCATGAAAAAGGAGATCGTAAGAGAAGAATTTTGAAGATTGCTTTCACCGATGAGAAAACCCGTGACAAGTTCCTGTCTCTCTGTCGTTCCTCCCGCCCTGATACTATCACGAAAACACCTGGAAACTTCGTTAGAAGAGATCTCTGCCCTTACGAACTGGACCTTGAAAGGAAGGCTAGAATTGATGCGTATACAATGAACTGCAAGCTCGGAGCATTGGTGTACGGTATAAGGGACGAGAAATTAATCAAATTCAATGGATCGAACTCTCGCCCTCTGCCATCTGATTATGCAAATCGCCCTCCTCGCGGATTCAACAATACCTCTCTGAATGCAAATGTAAATGTGAACACGTCACTCCTATTCGATACTGTGAATCAATCCAACGACTCCTCTATCTTGGGATCAATTTCACCTATGCAAGTCAAGCCAAATGATACTTCTACGTCTACTGCCAACGGTTCGGGGACCAAGGCCTAGGACAAAAGCAGCAGTAAGGTACTTGCCCCTTTTTCGTCTGTCTTTCATTCCGACCCTGTCTCTCCGCATTTGCCTTTCTTTCCTTCTCCTTCTCTCTCTCCGAAATCTCTTTTTTTCTGACACCAAAAATATCGAGCTATTTTATTCAAACGCACGTTCCATCCGCCGCAAAACACCTCTACTTTCTTTTGTGAAATCTCTAGGCTATAACCTCATTCTTTTGACTGAGACTTGGCTAACGAATGATGATAGTGATGCGTACTTAATGGGATCTGCTGATGATTACGTAGTTTTTAGAAAAGATCGTACAGTTACTCCCGATAAATCCCGAGGTGGTGGTGTAGCGATCCTAGTCTCTCCTCTTCTACATCCCATTCTTATTGACACCTTTTCTTCCGATGGAATTGAAACTCTTGTTATTGACATCCACCCTTCCATCCCTATCCGTTCCACACGCATCTGCTTAGTCTACCGTTCCCCCTCCTGTTCTTCCCCCTCTCTTCAGTCCTTTCTTTCTTTTATTGAACCCCTAATTGGTAATCTCCCTTTTCTTATCTGTGGTGATTTGAACTTCCCGAACATTGATTGGACAAGCTTAACTTCACCCACTCAAAACGACTTTCTCTCTTTCGCTTCGGACAAACCGTATGACCCAGTTTGTCAACTTTAAAACTCGTGGAGAGAATACTCTTGACCTTATTCTTTGCAACAAAGACATTGTCAGAAATGTTGCCCCTACTATACCTTTTGCAGACCATTCCAGTATCACTTTCTCACTTGGTCATGCCTCCCCTCCCTCTCGCGAATTCGTGCCTTCTAGACAGTATCATCTTGCCGATTGGGAGTCAATTAACAACTGTATGTCAGCTCATGATTGGACTCTCGCCCTTTCCTCCCTTGATGCGGACAACGCATTTAGTTACTTCAGTGAGTTTGCAAATTCTGTTCTTGACACTTTTGTTCCCAAGACCACTTCTGCTCCTTTCTCTCGCTATCCTAAACACCTGCGCATTCTCTATGGGAAATCTCAAAGAGCTTCTATTGCTGCACCAAATAGCGTTCGTACAATACATATAGTTAAACGTTTTGAGAGGTCATTACGAGAGCATTCTGTGAGAATCGAAACAAGTGTTGTTGACTCGAAAAACCCCAAAGCGTTTTATGCCCTTTGTAAATCTCGTCTCAAATCTTGCAACTCCGCTCCTCCGGGAATAGTTGACATTGATGGCACGCATCTTCTCTCTAACACTGATAAGGCCCACGCTTTCTCTAGGTACTTTGCCTCTGTTTCTACCTCTTCGTTACACGGCCCTCTTACCCATCCGACACCCTCACCTGCAATCCCACAATTTGACCTTCCTTGTATTAACCCTGAGCAGATTCTTATTGCTATTCGCTCCCTTGTGCCTAAATGCAACTCTTCTCCTGATGGTCTACCAAACATCTTCTACAGCAAATGCAAGTTCTCTGTAGTCTCTCCGTTACTGATAATCTTCAACAAATCGTTGCATTCTAAGTTAATCCCTGAGATTTGGAAAATAGCCATTGTGAAACCTATCCCTAAAACCTCTTCCAACTCTATCAACTCTTTTCGACCTATTAGTCTGACCTGCTCTGTGACAAAGATTTTCGAAAAAATTCTGATCTCTGAAATCACTTCGTATCTTGATGAGTACAAGCTCTTTGACGTAAACCAAGCTGGATTCCGTATCGACCGCTCCACGTGTACCCAGCTGGTACAAACTCACTCAGACTACCTTCTATTTAAGTCTCAAAACTCTTCATTTGACACGATCTACTTTGACTTCAGGAAGGCTTTCGACAGCATAGACCATCGTCTTCTTTTGCATAAGCTAGCTAAGCTAGGGTTTTCTTCTAGTATTGTCTCATGGATTGCTAATTACCTTTCCAATAGGTCTCAACACGTCCTCATTGGCAATTCACTCTCTACTCCCTCTTTAGTCACTTCCGGGGTACCTCAAGGTTCTTGTATAGGTCCTCTCTTATTCATACTTTTCGTTAACGACCTATCTACAACTCTTCCATCTGAAATTAAGTATGGTATTTACGCAGACGATCTTAAGATTTATGCTAAAGTTCCTTTACATTCGGACCTCCTTCAATCTGCCATTAACTCTGTTTTCGACTGGTCTCAACAGTGGAACCTATCGCTCAACGAAAATAAATGCACTGTTGTCAATTACGGTACCCTCTCTTCTCGTAAACAGTACTTTATTAATGGAATCCCCTTGACCGTTTCTCCGTTTATGAAAGACCTAGGAGTAATTATGCATCCCTCTCTTAAATTCACTGACCATGTTTCAAAGATGACTTCTAAAGCTAGAGCGAAAGTTAACCTTATGTTCAAATGTTTCTTCTCATCAGACCCTAATTTGTATTCGCGTGCCTACACCACTTTCATTCGGCCACTTCTCGAGTACGGTTCCGTCATTTGGTCCCCTCACACAGTTACTCTTGCTAACCAAATAGAAGCGGTCCAACGCAACTTTTCTCTGCGATTATTCACTCGTTGTCGTATCCCTTACTCACTATATCCTGATAGAATAAACCAACTCTCACTACAAAACTCTTGAGCACAGAAGATTCATCTCCGACCTCCTTTTTCTTCACAAGTCTGTCCATGGTTTCTACTCCTATGACCACTCTAACCTATTTAAGCTTTCCCCCCTTATCCGTAGTCTCCGTAGAGCCCACTCTCTGCGCATCGCACTGCCATTTGTCCCGCCAACGTCTCATTCAAGTTTTGTAACTAGAGTCATTGATCAATGGAACGTGCTTTCTGAAGAATATGCTATAAGCTCGCCGTTCAATTTCCGCTCCCACCTTCTCTCTCTTCCCTCTATATCATTCTCTTCTGATTCTCTTTTACGCCTCTAATTTGCAAACACCCGACCTGCTGCTTTCCCCGAAGCCCCACCCCCCAAACCGAATCGCCACCAAGACGACGGACCTCCACCGAACAATATCGAAGAATATACGTCATTCCCTCTCTCTACTCACCCTGGTGGATAAACAAATTGAAATTGAAATTGAAATTAAATTGAATAATGAAGGGATGCAGGACGGCCAGTCAAGCAGCGATCTAATGACAACAACTGTCAATAGACGAATAATGAAGGGATGCAGGACGGTCAGTCTAGCCGCGATCTAATGACAACAACTGTCAATAGACGAATAATGAAGGGATGCAGGACGGTCAGTCAAGCAGCGATCTAATGACAACAACTGTCAATAGACGAATAATGAAGGGATGCAGGACGGTCAGTCTAGCCGCGATCTAATGATAACAACTGCCAATAGACGAATAATGAAGGGATACAGGACGGCCAGTCAAGCAGCGATCTAATGACAGCAACTGTCAATAGACGAATAATGAAGGGATGCAGGACGGTCAGTCTAGCCGCGATCTAATGACAACAACTGTCAATAGACGAATAATGAAGGGATGCAGGACGGTCAGTCAAGCCGCGATCTAATGACAACAACTGTCAATAGACGAATAATGAAGGGATGCAGTACGGCCAGTCAAGCCGCGATCTAATGACAACAACTGTCAATAGACGAATAATGAAGGGATGCAGGACGGTCAGTCCAAGCCGCGATCTAATACAACAACTGTCCAATAGACGAATAATGAAGGGATGCAGGACGGTCAGTCAAGCAGCGATCTAATGACAACAACTGTCAATAGACGAATAATGAATGGGATGCAGGACGGTCAGTCTAGCCGCGATCTAATGACAACAACTGTCAATAGACGAATAATGAAGGGATGCAGGACGGTCAGTCAAGCAGCGATCGAATGACAACAACTGTCAATAGACCGAATAATGAAGGGATGCAGGACGGCCAGTCAAGCCGCGATCTAATGACAACAACTGTCAATAGACGAATAAGAAGGGGATGCAGGAGGGTCAGTCAAGCCGCGATCTAATGACAACAACTGTCAATAGACGAATAATGAAGGGATGCAGGACGGTCAGTCAAGCCGCGATCTCATGCAAACAAATCCAATAGACGAATAATGAAGGGAATGCAGGACGGCCAGTCAGCCCGCGATCTAATGACAACAACTGTCAATAGACGAATAATGAAGGGATGCAGGACGGTCAGTCAGCCGCGATCTAATGACAACAACTGTCAATAGACGAATAATGAAGGGATGCAGGACGGTCAGTCAAGCTTGCGATCTAATGACAACAACTGTCAATAGACGAATAATGAAGGGATGCAGACGGTCAGTCTAGCCGCG
Organism: Pristionchus pacificus; assembly: GCA_000180635.4. Classification (NCBI taxonomy): domain Eukaryota; kingdom Metazoa; phylum Nematoda; class Chromadorea; order Rhabditida; family Neodiplogasteridae; genus Pristionchus; species Pristionchus pacificus. The sequence continues at coordinate 40,272 of ABKE04000006.1, forward strand.
ATCTAATGATAACAAATGCCAATAGACGAATATGAAGGGATACAGGACGGCCAGTCAAGCAGCGATCTAATGACAACAACTGTCAATAGACGAATAATGAAGGGATGCAGACGGTCAGTC
>ABKE04000011.1:0-45657 GCA_000180635.4 Pristionchus pacificus
ATTTTTCCGATGCCAACTCTCCATGCCTTGAAGCCAGATACGATAGCATCATAGCAGCGATTATGATGGGTTTGACCCAGAATCTCACTGGTGTCATATAACTCGCTTTTACAGATCTGCAATAAAACACCATTGCTATTTTCACATTTTTGTGCTCACTTTAAGTAATGATAGAGTGATGTTCCGAATGAAATGCCAGGGATCGAAATAATGGCTCGATCCCGGGAACTTGTTCCTCATCATCTTAATTACTGATCCGTGCCTATCGGTGACCACACTAGCGATTCCCTCTGTCCCTCCTATCATAAGCGATAACTCATTAAGCGACCTCTCCAATGCCGCAACCTTCAATTGAAAAATTAATTAAAACTTTTATATTTAATTAATTATTTTAATGTATTTATGCACCTCCATAGTGCTTGAGCTTCCCGTATCGCTCGTGTGAATTAAAACATAATGAAGCGCTACTCCTGATTCCGCATCCAACAAAAAATAGCGACACCAAGCTGCCGAATATCCTCGTGAGTCAAAGGAGCCATCTCCACATAAGTGAATTCTTTCTCCCTATATTTATCAATTTCTACCGTATCCAGCGTATAATCCTGACCTTTGCAATTCGCTCTCTAATCCCTTCGATGATTATGGCTTGTGAATTGAAGAAATGTTCATTCACTGCCGGAATAATGTACAACTTCTTCATTCGATGGAATGTTTGAGAGGAAAGAGTAGAGATGCCACTTGTGAATAGAAATTGTCGAAGTTTCTGAAATAATAAGGATCACCCATCATACCCTCTCATATTTAGTTTCATTCTTTTTTCTTATTCATTGACTTTCAAATCACTTACCGCTCCCCCGACTGAAGAAATTATCGCTCCTGTTGTTATATCAAGGTTGACTTTGTACAGCCTCTCTTTATTCGATACATTAGCAGTAGCAATTTAGAGCTGCTTCTCCAATCGAACTGAGCTCCGCATTGCTCACACTCGCCTGAGCATGATACTGCCATTCCTTCCATTCGAACATTGAGACTCCTCTCCCCTCCTATGCAACTTGTACACTTGCGAAGGAGGGATAGAAGGGATTCGTTCGAAATAACTAAGTATTCCGAAAGTTTAGAGCCTTTAGTTGTTGCTGAAGAAGGGGACCAGTTAGGATCTTGATCGATTTCCTTCTTCTGAAAAAAAAACAAAAATAATTATTCGATAACACTAACTTCATACCTGCTCAGGTCTGCAGCAACATCGGCAGCAGGGAGGAATCGATCGATCGATGAGAGGGATTGGAGGAGGGAGGAAGGAAGAATGAGGAGAAGGCGCGATTGCCATTGGAGAAGAATGATGATTGAATGAGGATGATAGGTCAAAGGTAGGAAGAATTCCCGATAGGCTAGGCGGGGATACGGTAGCGGTACGGTAGATGATCCGGTAGCAGCTGTTACCGTGGTAGGTAGCACAGTAGGATCCTGAATAAAATTTATATGTATATATCTATTCTAGAGTCCGAAATTCGAGTAATAGTCTCTTAATTCTTTATGCCACGTGTGCGAAATGAAGAGACGATTACCCGTATTTCGAACTCTGTTGTATTCTGTACGCATAAAAGTTGTAAATTGAATAAATCTTGTATAACTGACATTGTAGTTGGGCACAGAATCCGGCCGAAGAACGAGGTCAATGAAATCGATGGGTTTGGAAGTGGGATGAACAGAGATAGTTCCTTTTGGCCGATTTGAGAAGAGTGAGAAGGGAAACGCCCTTCCATCGGGTGTAGAACGTACAGCGTTGATCCAGTCCATACGTCGTTTCTCGTTCTCAGTAAATCTATGCATTTCCCCTCTCAAGCTGCTTTTCGCCCACAAACCACGCAGATACGTCGTTTGAGGAGGAGACATCTGAGGGGATAGGGTATACGGTAGTCAATGTGTACGGTAGTAGATACAGTAGACATGAACAAAACATGTTATAATTGATATCTCATATTTGTTACGAATTAATTCTTTATCGGTACATATTACTCCTCATCGAATAAGTCACTAGTTTTTGAATCCAGTGTATAGTCCATTTGCGCTCGGCCATTTCGTTCTAACGGCGTCAACAACGCATGCCGGCAGACGAACTCTTACACCCTTTTCCGAGAGGGCCGAGAAGTGTTGCTACTATGACACGATAACAAGCCATATCGCAGTGCCCTGAATGACGAGGCTATCTTTATTCAGTGTTTTCTGCATCCATGAAAATACGGTAAAGTCCGTACAACTACGGTCTCTTATTGGTTTCAATTAGAACTATTTCGGCTCTCATTTTACAGTTGAATATAAAATTGTGACATTTTTGACATCAGTTACTCAAAACCATCTCTCTCATTGCTTATATAAATGCTTGGAATAAATAGTCTCACTCATTCGGATCCTTAGCCTCGTGTCCGTTTTGGTATGCATGGAGAGCAACTGCCGCTTCAGCACTCTGAAAAAAACTAGTGTGGTAGGTTATTATTGATCGATCAAAGAATGGATGAGAACGGTTGCTTATTGATTAGAGGAATGTTGACTACGGTAGGAATGATACTAGTATATTACTCACCACTTCCGTTATGAGGCGCTCACAGAAGAGTTTATCCATTGTGATGCATGGAGAGGATCCACGCTCTTTCAGCTTCGAATCAAGTCCATCTTTCAGCATCTTTCCTCTCTTATTCAGTGGGTAAAGGAACAATGATTTACAGCAGTAATCGTGTCTGTCGAGTCTCTCCCGAGAAGGACAGACAGTGCACGAGCATTCTGATGCCTTCTCGAGGTCGTCATCATCCACGAATACCTTCTGTTCCTTCACTTGTTTCGCATTGAACCTTGCCATTATCTTAGCCGCATCTTGAGGGTTGGGAAGAAAATCGTCCATCTGGAGATCAAACATCAAACATCAAAGACACGAAAGGTACATAAATTGAAACGGTAGCGATCACAGGAATACGGTTGGAGAACACCGAGACTGGAGCCAGTTTTCGCAAGATGGGAAGTCCTCTTGTCAGCACACACGAGCTACCCATAACTGACTAATATGTTGCTCTTCCCTTCGCATTGTTTTAAAACGATAATTGAATCCGTTTATCATAGGAAAAATACAGTTCAAATATAAACAAATGCATGAAAATCGGTTGAAAGATCAAAGATCGCTAAGTGCGACGTCAATTTCGACAAAAAAAAATCCGGCAAAAAATATCTGCAGCCGGCTGGATTCGAACCAGCGCTGGGAGGGGGAAGTCGATATCGCTACACTTACAGTATGCCAAATGTTGCCTGCCCTATCAAGTAAACTTTGCGAGCGAATATCTCGCTTCTAAATGAACTTTAAACTCTCAAATTTTGGATTTCTTATATGGTTCTAGTGACCAATCGGATCATGTGTTCACCTACCCCAAGTAAATATTGCTGATACTCCTCCTTTAAGCCCGAGTGTCACTCGACGAGTGATTCACTCGAATTCATTTTCCACCGACACGGTTGGCGCGCTGAGCTCGGAGTGAAATGGCGAATTTCACTCCGGAGTAGAGCGTGAAAATCGGAATAATCATTTGATTCATTCCGCGTTCTCTCACTGTCGTAGAGCTGCTTCGCAAATGATTGCCACTAGGGTTGTCTAAACGGAAAACGGAAAAAACGCCATTCTCATTCCTCTTTACAATCATTCCGTAATCGGATCGCCTCATTCTCTTTCCGAATGATTACGGAATTCCGTAATTCTCATTCTTTGGCATTCGATCTGAGGATACCGGTGTGCCTCAGAGAAGGGAGAAATGGTTGAGTTTCAACCATTCTTCGTTTCAATCATTCCGTTGTATTACGAAATTCCGTAATCCTTCGGACCGATTACGGAAAGAATGTAATCAGAGAATGAGAGGGAAAATCGATTCGGAATTACGGAATAAATTCTGTATAGTTACATCCCTAATTGCCACGAAGCAATCATTTGCGTCTCACTCATTCTTGCCTCCTTTGGCGAGAATGAGCCGGTCTTATTCATCGCTAGTCGCAAATGATTGCGAGGTAAATAAAGAATCATTTGCGAGGCAGCTCTAGTAAAATGAGGAATGAAGAATGTGTGATAGCAAAAGACTCTTCGCAATCATTTGCAAAGTTGGCAGGATGTTGTTTTTCAAAGTCTACTCCGGAATTGCTCGCGAGTCAAAGAAAGGAATTCACTCCGGAGTGGATTAGCACTCCGGTGTTCTCCAATCATTTTCACTCCGGAGTATCGAGTCACTCGGTCTAACAACACTCGCGGCGAACAATGAGCGAGCTGATTCAATTAATTCCACTCCATTCTGGAAATTCTTCTATTTTCGGCTCAGGCAACGACCGGTCCGAATGTGGATGGACGGAGACTTTGAAATTTGACTCGCTAACAAATCCCTGTTGTTCTGAGTCGATTCTTAGTGTTAGTCGAAAGGTGTGTTGGATATGCACCGTTGTTGATAATTATGTAATGTGTCATGATGATCAGCATCTTCGAAATATCTGTATGCTGCGGTTGGAAAAATGAATCTTTCCATTGTATTTGAATTGCCCCCTCGCCGCACTGTTGAGTTATTCGAATTTAAAGGAGGAGTAACAGGAAAGAATGCTAGAGACTCTCACACGGAAAACCCGGGACTTGCAAGACACTGTAGTCAAATGAGGGAAGGGGAGGGAGGGGAGGGGAGGGAGGGAGACAGGCGTATGTAAATCAAAAGCGCACGCTTAATCAAATCCTCTGTTCAAATTCCCCGCCCTTGCCTGGACTCAGGGGAATTCTGGAACTATGCCAAATCGCTATAACTCGGTTCATTAATGTCGTAGAGACATAGGAGTTTCAGATCTCTGATATGGTTATGGATTGCCATATTCTGACGTTGACAGATTGGTCACAAAAATATTCATGTTACTCCTCCTTTAACCTAGATTCAATTGAATCTCTGCCCTAAGATTCATTCCGGTCCCTTTGAAATATCCCCTATTGTAAATAAATTTATAAAATATAGCGTACCTGCTTTGCCGTGGTTGATTCTTAACGTAGCAGACTTATGATTAATTATAGTACTACAATACAATAATACAATACAATACAATATTTATGAGTATCGCTTTCTGGGCGCTGATCAAGATGGGTATCAGAAGGCCCTTCTTCTTTTAAGATGCTCATTGTGAGGGCTCGGGCCAGTGGATTCGTCTTCTTTTTTTTTGTCACAATCGCAATGGCTGGAGAAAGAGTCCTGCTCCCTTGGTTTCCGATAGGAGTGTTGACAAAGTTTCACGCAGATCGCATCCCACTGTAGGTCGAAACCGAAGCGCCTGGTGTGTGCTGGAGTCTTAAGTGAGCTCGAGTTCTCCAAACTCGAAAATCTATCTTAGGCGGTCATACCCATCACACGGTGACCAGTCCGGCTTGCATGGGCATTCCGATCTTGTTGAGTCGTTGACAGAGACGAGGGAAATTAGGAGAAATCACTCTCCATCAGAGAGAATAGAGAAGGGACAGCTCTCGACGACTAACAGAAATGGGAATGATAGTACTTATATCTCAATGTTAATAATGTCTTTGTAGTGATGTGGCAGAGATGGATGACGATGGGAACATCCAAATAATCTGTCCATTATCTGATCTAATATATGATCAAAATGGGACTATATTCAATCACAAACCATTGGAGAAGATTCTAGCTCTTTCAAATCTAATCAAAGGAGCACAGGTTTGTTCTTTAATATTTTTTTGAATTCATGGACACCTCAGTCGATTTGCCTAAAATAACATAATTAATGTAATATGCCATTGAGCATTAATATCACTTGAGTCACCCAACATTCCAATAAACTCAATCTAAAAAAATCTAAAAAAAACCTAAAACCTGGTTTAGATTAGGAATGACAACTCGGTATTCCATCTCTCCAGACCCTCAATTGGCCCAGGCCGGCATCGATAGACATGCTAATTGTTCGATGCCGGCATCGGCCTCTCTCTCTCCCCCTCGTGCCGATTTCGTGCCGGGCTGGAGAGGGCGGCTCAGCATCAGAGAGAGAGAGAGAGAGAGAGAGAGAGAGAGAGAGAGAGAGAGAGAGAGAGAGAGAGAGAGAGAGAAACTTAAAAATTCAGTCAAATCAATGGTATCCTTCGATCTTATTTCTGAGATCAAAGATCACCCTTATATAGGCTAGGTGCGTGCTAGACCCAACGGTTGCAAGAACTACTTGGATCGAAGTTAGGTTCCTGCTTGGGCCTAAGTTGGGTACCCCTTTTTACTTGGGCCCAAGTTGGGTTTTCGCACACCAGAGTTCATTCCATTTCATCAACCATACCAAAACCAACGGAAACCCAAAGCGCAAAATAACGATGTTCCGGTAGGGGTGCAATTGTGACAATTAGATGGATTGATAATTAATTGATTGTGTATGCAGATCATCGATTATCCTCCCCATTCATTCGTAGCTGTTTGTGTACCCAAGAAAATTCCGTTCGATCCGCTATTTCTCAAGGCTGAACTTTCTCTCCTTTGCAGAGAGACCTCCGTACGTTCTCATTATCTTTATTATTTTATCTATTTTATCTTATTCGATAATCACTTTATACAGATGAAAATTCCTCCATATTTCGCATTCCTTCATGATTTTCCTCGAACGAAAACTCGAGTTCAGAAATTCAAATTAAGAGAAATGGTAGCGGAAGGAAAAATAGAGTTGATTTAATGACGATTATATGAGAGAAAGTGATATAAATAAATGGCTCGCATTATGTTGTATTTAATTGTTTCATATGTTAATTGCGTATAAAGTACCTCTCTCTAAGTATAGAGAACAAAGCCATAGGCCACTCGAAAGAGACGAGGGAGATGAGGCTTTCGAAAAGAGTCTTCATCGGCCAGTGCTAGAAACAAAACTTTTTTTCCACTTGAAATGATCAGTTTGATGAAAAAGTTTTTTTTTCCATCACGCTCGTCAGGAGAGAATCGAGCTTATTGATATGAACTTTTTTCCATATTTAAAACGCAGTCTAAGTAAGAACGTCGGAATCCAGAGGGGATGCGGCACAGTAGCTCAAAATGGTCTCCGGGGGTTCATACTTGGCGGTTAGACTCCCTAGAGATGTGATACACTTCAGCCAAAAATTTGATTTCACTCCCTCATGCTATATACCATTCGAAAGAGCATTAAAAGTTATGTAGGAAGCCAAGTTTTCATAGTCCTAGCACTTTCGGTTTTCGAAAAATCGATAGAATGTCAAATTTTAATGTTTTTATTTTTTTCAAAAATTTTTTTCGCGATGTTCCAATCGAGTGCACCCCTAGAACAATCACTTTTGGCATGTTATTAGGTTATATTTACAATCTTTTGCCACTTTGCAAAGGAAATTGAGAACATTCCTCTCATTGACTTTTTCGCATATGGGAAACTTTTTCTCATTTAGCATCTACTTTTCCCTTATGTGAAAAATGGGGAGTTGGAGTCGTTCCAACATTGACTCAAAAAAATCATTGATGATGATTTCAATAGCACACAAACTATTTTCTATATCATAATCGGACATTATTTCGGTTTGGAGGTTCATTTTGCTCATGACCCCAACCCTCCATTTTTTCACATAAGGGATGAGAGGAATGTTCTCAATTTCCCTTGCAAAGTGGCAAAAGGTCGTTAATTTTCCGTGCTAGGATTTTCGAGAAAAAGTCATGGTCTGGCATGTCGTATCAAGTCGGCACATTTTTTACTAAATTCTTCATATAATTTTACATAATATATCTTCTTCCCGCGTTTTAACTAGAGACTTAATCTCATCATTTTGCTGATGACAATAATCAATTAACCTACATGAATATGATGAAACAGAGACAGAGTTCATTTGCCTCTTCATTGAAGAGTTCGCACGACCGCGCCGTCTTCAATGAAGAGAGAGAATGAGGGGAGGGAAACTCCTCTTCATTTACCCTATTTCTCTTCATTTTGACAACCCTAATGGGGATGATATATCACGGCCTTGACTGGTAGATAACTCTCTCTCTCTCAACCTCACTATCTCTTCTATACTTACACTGTCTATTCATTATCCTTCGACATTCTCTTTTCTCCGCAACCTTTTATTTTTTATTTCTTTTAGTATCGATAATATTTAATCATAGGTATTTATTGTGTCCACTTGATAAAAGGAAGAATTCTGCATTTATCCGTATTGATTTAAAGTAGCATTCTTTCCTTTCCTTCCCTTCCTCATATCATCAATCAATACAGATGAAAATAGTATTCTTTCTTTTCCTTCCCATCATATCGTCATTCGATACAACGATGTGTGGAATAAGAAAAGACTGCGTATTCTCCCCACCTGGTTGTCTTCTCCAGCAATGCGCATACTTCATTTCCTTTGCTTCTGCAGATGAATGGACAACTTTCGAGGTTTGCTCTATTTATTGATACCTCAGATGATCCTCTTGTGTGGATACGACATCCTCCATTACCGAGATGAGGAGTGCATTAAATATCGTACATGAAACGACTACCGGACATTACCGACAAATTTTTTGTCGCCTTTTGCGATTAAAAAAATTAAATGAAAACAATGGTGGTAGAGCTGATTGGATAGCTCATAGACGATTTGCTGGAATCTACTCGGAAGTGCCTCCGATGAAATTTTTCTGGAAATGGTTTCTAGTAGGTTTAGCTTTTTTCTTTAGATTTGTAAAAGCAGTGAGTTCGCACGTGACCTTGGTGATAGACGTAACAGGAACCCTCATATTGAGAACTCAGCCAGATATTCGTGTTACTCCTTCGTTTATGTTCAGTATAACTTCGAAAAAGGCATCTTTTACCTTTTACCGGTACGTCCGGTTAGCATTCCGATTTCCCTGTCATGTACAATATCAACCTCCTATCGATGGACATATAAATGAACCTCTGCTCCCTTCCTTTTCGTCTCGCTTTTTCCTTCTTTCCTTCAGTGAAATCAATCAATAAATCAAGTCAAACGGATCAGAATGGGATAGTTGTTGATTCACTAATATTTAGAACTCGGTTGTCCCTCACTTCTCTATCTATTCGTTGTACGGTATCCTCCTCTGCTCCGAAATCCCTCATTTATCTGCCTGATTTTAGAGCCCACATTTGTTTCATCATTAGTGCATTCTGGATTAGGCACGACCACGAAATATGTAAATCAGTGATTCATGTCCCATCAAGTATTTCAGTTTGTTGATCAGTTGTAGACTATCATTTTTTTGTGTGCGGGCCTCGCTCCAAAAGTAAATAGATACCTAAAAAAAAACAAGAGACAAAGAGTTTTTTTATTTAAAAATCCATCAATCTTCTGTTTTTGGGCTTTTGAAAGTTTCCAGTGTTAGTCAAGGGTCAATTGTATATTCGGCACCGCACATATTCATCTTGTAGAAACTTTGCGTGCCCTAATCTCGCTTTGATTTTGAGCTAGAAAGTTCTATTTTTTTGACTTGGGAATGTGATTTACTACTGATACTGATATCGCTAACGTAAGATACTTATTTACGGATACTGATATAACGTCGAATTGTACTCGAAAAAATTGAGTTTACTCCTTCTTTAATACGCGTTCTCTGTAAGAACGCGGGTGAGAGTGTACAACTCCGTCAAATTCATCACCAAGGGCTCAAACATCACCAACATGACCCCTAGGGTCGGTATACCCGATTTTTGAACTTTGTTCCCAAAATTTTGATCTTTGATCTCTGAAAAATTAAATTTCAGATTACCCTATCATGTGATAGCTCATTCGAAAGAGCATGAAAAGATATGTAAATATTTCGATTTTCAATCATTTTCATCCATCCTCGTTCGAGTTACCACTCCTTGAATACAATATTATATCCATTTCGGCCTATATCAACTTGGCTACACATGAAGATGTCATTTGCCACCTCCTATTTTTCGATATAATATGCGTAAACTAATAGGAAAAAAGTTGGAAAACTTCGCGGGGCATATTTTCACGGCCAATTTATGGTAACCTTTACCCAACCGTGGCCAACCACGGTATTTTTCACAAAATGGTCCATTCCAAAATAGAGTAGAAAGGTCGGGGTTCACTTTGCTATGGCTCTAATGATGTTTTTTTCATCAATTTATACCTATGGACGATGTTTTGACAACTTTTTGGTCATGTTGGTGATGTTTGAGCCCATTCCGAAAATTTTTCCAAAGTTGTACACTTTGAGGCCCCATTTCCCGCGTTCTTACGGAGAATGCTTTTTAAGAGTTTGCCACACTTTGATTTATGTTCAGATGGCTACTACTAATATATCAAGAGGAACGAACTACCTTGCTGTTGGGCTGAGTGAAGATGAATTGATGGTAATACCCAATTTACCGTGAAAGTTGGTTAGATAATAAGGAGGGACAACAGAAGGGGTTTAGAGCACAAGGTCTGGTGTCAAATGATTGAAAAATATAAAAAAAATGGTGGGGAAAAATTCTCAGTCTCTTTCTCTGATTCTCTCCTTCGCAAATATTGGAATCCAGTTTATTACAATTTGTGTGGCTGGGCGATAGATCCAATGAAAGATAGAAACGAGATAGGATGGTGAAATGGTGGGAAGTACCGTGGAAAATGAGAATGTTGTTTACCTACGACGTCAAATTATGGCCGAAAATAATGAGAAAATAATTATCTACTTATTCTTTAAGGGCGAAGATCCTGTGACATATTGCTATTTCCCGGAAGGAGGAACTCCTATCTTAAATGTCGGATTCAATTCTGGCAAAAGTAACAAAGTAGCAGACGAGTCAATGAAAGTAAGACCCTCCACTTTTTTCATCCCCATCTCTCTCCCCTCCATCGTATCCCCATAAAAAAGGTTAATAATGCCATGGATACCATGTTGAAGGCCCATCAACAGCTAGCAACATCAGCGGGTCCTTCGCGAGGAAATTTTGATGCATTGCGGTTATAGTGATCTGCGCGTCGCGTTTTTGGCTAAATTTTCAAACGCGCTTACATGCAAGTTCAATGATGTTCGCGAATTGTTGAGCGTGCTCGATTTAGTGAAATTCTAAATTTCACTGAAACATTCCAGAAATTCAATAAACACTCAGTTCAGTGGGGGCACATTCATGATTGCAAAGCTATCAAGGGGTAGGACATTGTTGCAAAAACAGAGCAACTTCTACGTTTTGAGAGATTATTCGTGAAGGGAGAATTAGATGGAGAGGGGATTGAATCGTTTATTCATTCATCGCTTTTTTACTCTAGCAGCTCTTGACATTAAGTGCTCTGTGATCCTTCTGCTCATGAGCTCTCATCCCCATATTCTATTGTTTTCATTTCAGCCTCTCATTTTAAATAACTTCATGCTTTTGCATTCTGAACACAAGGAAAACAATATTTTCTGTAGTTTCAGACAGAGAATTAAGTTTGTTGTATGTGCTCTATTTTATTCACGTATCTTAATTCAGACCACGGATAAAACACGAAATGATCGCTCATCTCAACAATAATTATTTCATATTGATGGCGCGCGGATCGATTTCATCACCCGAAAGTAAATATTTAACATAGTGAGATATGACATCGTAATTCAGAATTGGGAAAGCATAGTCTTTCACCGTCATCTTCCGATTTTCCATTTATTTCTCCGACTTCTTTTAATATAACTCATTTCTTCTCTTCTTCGACTCTATCATTCACAGGTTCGATCGTACCAATGCCTCTCCAAATGTTGAAAACTATAGTACGTGCTTCAATAAAAAAAACGTACACTACTTTGGCACAAGCAAAAAAACATGGTTAGAAAATAGTACGGGTTTAGGTTGTACAGGGGTCGGATAGATTCTCCTGAAAAGGTTGTGCAGAAAAAAGCGACCGGAAAATGATTTAACCTGATTCTATTCAATCATAATTTTGATTCTTTTTTAATTCTTCAGTTTTTTAAACCTTTTTCTTAAAATTTCGGAAAAAATCACCGTACAGTACCGGAAGACCGGAAAAATGTATTTCCGTACAATCCTGTGCATGGCTCGGATAGAATCTCCTGAAAATATCAAACTGATTGCCTTCTTTCGGCAGCAGTTTAGTGTAGCTTCACGGGGCTATTTTTCGATTGCCTTTAAGAGACCGGATAGGTTTCTTAGGACCAACTATGGGCGCACAATTTGTAGTAGACAGCGCGCTCTACATAGTTTGATCATAACTTGCAACCCGGCGAATAGTGCTGTTGAAAAAGTCAAGGAGAAAAGGACATAATTGAAATTCAGCAATATAATATCTCAGCTCTCCGTATTGGTGGCGGCTTGAAATTTTGTTTCCGGGGTGGAAATTTAAAAACCCCAGAATCCAAATTTCAAGTGCCTAGCACCACTGGGAGCCGAGTTATAAAATTGTGGTAATCTTACCTCTTCTCTTTGATTTTTCCCACAGCATAATTTGAAATGGCTTTGAGAAGTTTCTTCGACGACTTCCATTCCATCGTCCATTTCATATTTATCTGTACAATCTCGGCTATGGATGATTAAAATACATGGTAAGAGCACTTACTATTTTTATCAATCTATTATAATATAATTACATTCTAAGGAGTTTTAATGGTTATCCCATGGTTGTCCCTTATACCTTCTTCTATTATCTCTGCTCGATATCTTCGAAACGAATGGAAATGCTTATCACCTGGAGGAGTCCATCTCTGGTTTCATGTGCAGTATATCCCCTCCCCCATTCGTTGTTTCACATATGAGACCGTTTGCGTAAGAATCAAGTAGATTCGGAAGGGTCCGGCACGGGTAAAAATTAGAATTCGCGGAAACATTGCGATTAGGGGTACTTGAGTATGCTGATGACGATGGGCATACAAATTTTTCTCGTTGTTGTCGTGCTGGCTCCAGACGACGTCACGTCGAAATCACTTTTTCGTTGTTTTCTCGCTTCATAAATGAGCTAATTTGATGAAATCGCGGTTACCTGGATGGAATTAGACGCTGATCACGCCTGTTTTGTTCATTTTTCATATTTTACAAAAATAAGTGTGAAAATTGAATCTTCTGACAGAGTCAAGCGGGGGCTTAGCAACCTACACATATTGGATCGGAATGACGAGACGAGTCCGAATCCAAAATTTCAGTAAATTCTATCACGGCATCTCCGAGAAAATCAACAGATAGTGCAACCGGCTTGTAATTAAATTTGACCATCCTTCTCCTTGTTGACTTCCGATCGTCCATCTACCCGAGTCTCTCTACCTTGACCCTGTCTCTACGCTCTCTCGATTCTCCTTGCTCTCTCTTCTCTCTAAGGAGGAGAGTCCGATCGATCAACGATCGGAAGTCAACAAGGGGAAGGATGATCAAATTTACTTACAAGCCGGTTACGCTATCTCTTGATTTTCTCGGAGATGCCGTGATAGAATTTTCTGAAATTTTGGATTCGGACTCGTCTCGTCATTCCGATCCGATATGTATAGGTTGCTAAGCCCTTGCTTGACTCTGTCAGAAGTTTCAATTTTCACACTTATTTTTGTAAATCATGGAAAATGAACAAAACAGGCGTGATCAGCATCTAATTCCATCCAGGTAACCGCGATTTCATCAAATTAGCTCATTTGTGAAGCGAGAAAACAACGAAAAACTGATTTTGACGTGACGTCGTCTGGAGCCAACACGACGACAACGAGAAAAATTTGTATGCCCATCGTCATCAGCATACTCGAGAACTCGAAATCGCACTATTTCAGCGATTTCTCATTTTTGACCTGTGCCGGCCTTTGCTCGATTCTTAGGCAAACGGCCTCATATATTCTAGAATTCCGTTCTAATTCAGAAAAATGAATTGGAGGTCGAGTAATAAATAGTATTTAGCCATTCCTAGCTCCTCCCCCCCCCCCCTCAGTCCCCTATACGATTCGTCTTTGTAACTATATTTCGTGTTTCAGATTCATCGTGTACTCAACTGGATATCTTTAATTCTTTTAATTATATCGACTCTTCTTGTTCTCATAGCAAAGGATTTTAAGTGGAAAGGCCCATGGCCTAATAAGCCACCAGGAAAGAGTACGAGTCCCGGTGCCCTTCATTCATTGGTACGAAAAATTTGTGCAAAATGGTCGTTCACGTCAAATAGAAGCAGATTCTAAGATATCTGTCACAGACAAAAACTTAAATTTATTGGTACGAAGTATAGTGCTGCCCAAACTAGAGACCACCATCGATTATGCAAATAATTGATTCATGGCTCGGGATTGATCTCAAGTTACTAAACGACTGTATAGAATCATTTTTTGTTCAGACAATACCTACCTAAAGATTCTGGGATTCGAGAAAATTGAGAATTTCTGAAAAGTTGGTTTTCAAAAACGAGAGACAATAATCTTTAAATGTTTGTAAAACCAGAACGATGGGTTGCCCGCGACTTCTGACATTTCCTAGTGATAGATTAGGGTCCTGCGCATGACTTGTGAAAAAATCAACCAAATCGATGGTCCCCTTCCATATTTTTTCTTAGACCAAAGATCGGATTAATCACAATTATCGGAGCATATAAAAAAGATGGAAGGGGACCATCGATTTGGCTGATTTTTTCACAAGTCATGCGTTGGGCATTAGTCCATCAGTGTGAAGTGTCAGAAGTTGCGGGCAACTCGTTTCACGAAATCTAGAACGATTAATAGGCAAAGTTTCCACAAAAGTTGAGCGTTTTTCAGATATTTTCGTGAAAAAATATGGGAAGGGGACCATAAATTTTTCCAAATTTTTCAGCAAAGTTGCTCAATTTGGTGTACTAAGGATCGGTGAAATCAAAACCCGCGGGCAATCAGTCTCCTTCGAAATAATATAGGTCGCGCGGACACATCTCGATGAAAATGATATGGTGATTCCTATGCCCAAACGGAAAAAAGCAGGACTGCGGAAACAACAAGTTGAGAATGAGTGAAAGGTAACTGTGTGCGCCCGGAAATTACGGAGATGAACAAATGATTGACCTGTTTCTACTTTCATTCCTATTGTTAGGGGCCACAACGCAGATAGCCGATTTGTCGCATTGGGGCCAAACTTGTGTCTAAACTGTTCCCTGTGACCCTAATAACATCATACTTTTGACCGTTTGTTGATATCTTATTTCTGAGCTGCGCTACAGCCCGAAAAGTACGCGCGAAACGCACTGTTGTGAAGGGGGGGGGGGAAGGCGAGACGAGAGGGAAAGGGGGCGGAGCCTATTTCCAACTCATTCCCAAAATTGGGAGGCAAGAGCTTCGCCAAGTCGTGAGAGACAATTCAAGAGAGAAATTACCTCTTATCCAGGCAGAGCGTGTGCTAGTCACGACGGGCTAGAAACAGTAGAGAGAGTCGAGGCGGAGGGAGAGGGAGTGTGGTGTGTCTCTCCCCCCTCTCCTCTCATTTGACTATCCCCTCTGTCGCTCACACTGTGTTTAGCGAGAGTAGGAATCGAGAAAATATGCGCGTACTGAAACCTTTAAAAATAAAGCACAATTCAGGGAGACAAGATTAAAATCTCTAACTTTCTCTAAAAAATTTCAAATAATACTATTCTTCGATATATTGCTGTAGGTTTAAGGTACATGCTCAGGAAAGGGATAAATTGACACTACCTAGGCCGTATTATCGATTTTTGACCAACACAGATAAAACTTTTTCAAAACCTACAAGACTTTACTGGTAGATTAGGACAGTAGCTATCCAACGCGCCCTAGAACGCTTGATTTGGTTAAGAATGAACTTTGTGCTTCTCCCGTCTCGTTTTCATTGGAGGAGCATGTCACACCAAAGTGGGCGGAGCTTGTGGCCCCTACCTATTGTTCGAGAAGAATTGGGGTCAGAGTGTTCCCCCACAAATCCCTCCAATAAATAAGAAGAAAGCTAGGGGAACGGTTCAAATGACCTTTTGGGAAGATGATCGGTGGAAAAAGGAGCCTTTTGGAAGAGACTAGGGGAAAGGGCCTTTAGGCCGTTCGCGTAAGAATAGGACAAATTAGGATACGTTCGGCACAGTCAAAAAATGTCGATTCTCCCAAACTTTGGCTACAAGGGTTTTCGAGGGTGCTGAAGACGATAGGCATATTAATTTTTGTCGTCGAGCTTTCGTTGGCTCCAGACGACGTCACGTCGATGTCTGTTTTTGCTTTATTTCTCGACTCAAAAAAATGCTAATTTTACGAAACTAAGGTGTCCGAACCAGAATTTTATGGCCATTACGCCTATCTATTTCATTTTTCATAATTTTGTAAAATAATTTTTATAAATCGTTTTTTGACTCCTTTAATTGCGGGCCTAGCTTTATACATGGTTCGAACAGCAATGATAAGAGGATTCGAAATCTATAATTTGAGCCTAATCGGCTTATTGTTAGAGAGTTTTGGGGGTGCACGCGATATGCGCAGCGAAAATGGCCTGAGAACGACGCTCCGTCCCTTGATCTACCCTCTTCCCTCGTGACCCCGTCCGTCAATTGACGAGAGAGTGTGGGGAAGGAAGAGAGCGCAGAGAGAGAAGGGACGAGACACGGAGGAAGAGGGTAGATCAAGGGACGGAGCGTCGTCCTCAGGCCATTTTCGCTGCACATATCGCGTGCACCCCCAAAACTCTCTAGGCCGGTTAGGCTCAAATTATATATTTCGAATCGTAGCAACGTTGCAAAGAGAGAAAGGAAGACTCTCTCGTTTTCGCACGCTCTCGCCCCCTTCCTTAGAGAGGTAGCAACGTTGCTACGAGTTTCAACATTGCAACCCTCTTCCTACCATTGCAACGTAATCGTTTGTCGTAATCGTTTATATGTCGTAATCGTTTAGCCAACCCTAGCTAAGAGGAATGCTAATTACCTATTGGAAGTGCCTCACAGGATAGCTTGGAACTTTTTTTCGATATTTTAATTTTCAAGGGCATTTTTTTTTCGCGAGGCGAGATTTTGTCGTTTCTCCCGACAACTATCTACCCTAGATCGTATTCTTTTTTAGATTGGCACAATATCACTAATTGGAATTGTTATTCAATTCATCTCTGCATATTTCCGACCTTCTCCCGATTCAATTATTCGTCCTTATTTTAATACATTTCATAGATTCGTCGGAATATTTTCACTTCTTTCCGCACGTTTGTTTTCTTTTGTTACATTTGAATTAAGGTTGAATGGTTGGAAAACTAGTCTTACATATAAAAAAAATTTTTAGTTGTGGCAACTCTCGTGGCTTCCTTTTTCTTCCTCAAATACTGGACAGATACGACGAAGGCATTTCTTCTTACTCTCATCTCTTCACTTTTCATCCTTTCATCATTCCTAATATTCGAAGTAATTTATAATCGCAATTGTCTCTATCCGACCAATCAGACCCGGAAAATTTGGCTTATTTACTTTTCGTCTTTTGACGTTTTGTGGTTTTGGAGGAGAAGGACGACAATCCTTCGTTTAAGGACAATGAGAAAAACCTCAATCGAGAAGTCATAAGTAGGGTTGTCAAAATGAAGAGTGAGGGCAAATTAATTAGTTTTTTTACTCCCCCCCCCCATCCTTCCTTTTCATTGAATATTGAGCGGTCCTGCGAGCTCTTCAATGAAGAGTAGAGTTATCGGCGCTTCTGCAGTTGGGGGGGGGATCCCTATTTCACTTTCCCCTCCCTTCGCCTCATTCGTCGCATTCCGCACGGTCGTCTAGATCAAAGAAATCGAAGAATGAGAATGAAGACCATTGGTCAACAAATCAATTAGTCCAGAATGAGATTATGTCTCTTGTCTCTCACTTGTCTCTCGCTGGTATTTTACATTTTGCATTTACATCCCATCTCACCCTATATAAGGGGTGAATTCTACTTCTCTGGTTCAGTCCATCGCTCTCCTATCTGAGGAGAGGGAGGGGAGCATTCGCCCCCGCGGACTTGATCTCCTCTGAGGAGGAGACCGCGCTCTCCTCATTGGAGGAGGGTGAATTGAGAGGGAAGGGAAAGTGAAATAGGGAGGGGCCCCCTCAACTGCAAAAGCGCCGAGCTTTCTTATTGGAAAATTTTCCGGATTTCCAATAGCGCGAACAAAGGATTTATCCTCCCTCTCATTTTCCAATAATGATCTCGATTGAGGCGCTCGATTTCCCAATAGTTATTGGATTTTCAAAATCAAAGATATTTTTTAAAGAAATTATCTTTGATTTTGAAAGAAAAAAGATAGAATATCCTTTGTTATGCCTTATTGGAAGTCCAATAACTATTGGATTTCCAATAAGAATCTTTTTTTTCAATAAGAAACCGCGCTGTTCTCGCACGGTATTGGAAAATGAGAGAGAGAGGTGTCCATTTTCCAATAACGATTTTTTTTCCAATAAGAGAACCCTAATGAAGAGGCGAATTAACTAGTATATTTCCTGGTATTCATGTAGGTTAAAGGGGGAGGGGCACGAATATTTTCTTACATAAGCTGAGCCTGTGGGGTAATAGGGATGCTATACCCGATCACAGATCACTTTATCTGAAGTTCTAGAAATGCCTCTGAACCTCACTACGGATTTTTGAAGTGTCATTGATTGTGCAGGCACGATTTGGGGTACTGTATTCTTGTATTGATTTCACTAGATTGGCAGTCGAAAATAGCAGCAATAGTGAGGTTTGCACACTGCGGGAGTCGAACCAGCGGGTGCCGGATAACGAGGCAAAAGCACAACCACTAGGCTAAGTGCCGCTATATCGGATGAGTCTAGACGGCCTAGTTAAGGGAGAGGACAGAGTCAAGCGCTGTGCTAATTACTGTAGTTACAGCTGGGTGCAGGCACGTCGTGGTGGGACCCACCAATTTCGATTCGTGCCCCTCCCCCTTTAATCGAATATTTTTATCAACGGATTTTTGAGGCGATGTCTCTAGTTAAAATGGAAAAAGATGAAATCAATAATCCAGCTTTCAGCTGATATTCTAATGGCTGTATAGTTAGTCCATTCGCCCACTCTTCACTGAAGAGATCATAACGTCGCCCCTTTCTTCATTGAAGAATGACACCGATGAGAGAGGGGAAATAATCTATCTTGACATAACTTGAAAATACTCGTTGTAATCAATTTAGCATATTACACCAGTGCTAATGATGGGAATGGGGTGAAAATAGTCAAATGTGTTAAAGGTGTTCCACGAACCACGCGGTGGACTATGCAAAGAGGGTAAGCTCTCCTCATTTTGCATACACTCTCGCTCGTTGCCTGCTTTTCAGGGTCATTCGGCACACAGCCAAATGCTCATATTTCCGTTTAAACGAAGATTGAAAAAAATGGGAGTTTGGAAAGGGTCATAATGTTGCCACGACCCACCATCTCACATCGAAAACTCAGTTTGCAGATATTCGTGGGACACCTCCTTTAACATCAGGTTTGGTCATCTTTAGGTATGCCCTAGGACCGCTCAAAGTCAAATTGAACAAAAATCATTTTGGAGCGCCTTACACGTCTACACTTCTATACCGAATTTATTCGGTAATTCCGAATCGATTTTTCCTCTCAATTCGATTTTTATTTTTCAATTCGAATCGATTTTTCCTCTCAATTTGATTTTTATTTTTCAATTCGAATCGATTTTTCCTCTCAATTCGATTTTATTTTTCAATTCGAATCTAATTTTCCTCTCTTTCTCCGATTACATTTTTCCGTAATCGGTCTAAAGAACTAAGGAATTCCGTAAGAAAAGGAAAAATGGGAGAGGTTGAAAGTCAATCATTTCTCCCCTTCTCTGAGGCCCACCAGTCTCCTCAGATCGAATGCGGAAGAATAAGAATTACGGAATTCCGTATATTCGCACTCTCTCGCCCGCTGACCTCAAGGGAAAGGGGAGAGGGAAAATAGGGAAGAAGCCGCGAATAATCGAAAACGAAACCGAGATGACAACCCTAGTTGTTATAAAACTGTGAGAAGGGGAGAAAAAACCTACATGAATGCCATGAAACAGAGTGATAAATAGAGATGGTGAAGGAAGGGTTCATAAAATTATCAATTGGACAGCACAAATCAGGAAAGGATTTAATTTGGGTAATTGGCCACGGTACACCTCATTTGCATAATGTAGTCAATAAACCGGAAAATGAAGAAAAACACGCAGTTGGAAGGAAGGGTTTTTGAATAGAACGGAAGGATGTTAAGTGGACAGTGTTCATGAATAGATTTGTGATCGATAGGAATCAACTCTTCCCTAGGTTTGCTCATTCGCCCGGTACGACCGCTCAATCATTTCGAAAAATCAACAACGAGGGGAATGATGGGAGAGAATAACCTTTTCATTTGCCCTCACACTCTTCATTTTGAGTTTTGACAAGACTAACTATGAGAGTGAGCATCGCCTGCGTTCTTACAAAGAACCAGTAATAAACGAGCTGCTTATTTTGAATATATTTTGCAGGTGGAGAGAAAATGTGTACGCAGAAAGGAAAATGAAGAGATTGAGATGAGAGGAGGGATCACATCTCTTCCTATTCATTTCGTTAAAGAAAATCTAATTCGAAAACTGTTATTTGCAATCTTCTTTTTGTTGTCTTCATTTCTCTCTATTTACATTGTTCTCCATTTAACTCAATAAATCCATTATTTTCCTGCACAACGACTACACAAACACCGACAAGGACTTAAAAGAGGATCAACTTTTGGAATTCAAATATAGCGACTGTTACAACGACAACCATAATATGCAGGGGGGGGGGGGGGGGGGGGGGATAACAGAGCCGCAACGACAAAAGCGCCATAGGGTTGGAAAGCGTCACTGACAAAAGCGCAAATCGCCATAACTCGGCCCAGAGTGATGCTACTTAAGTGCGGATGAGCTCATTCGATTCCGCAGGACTAGGGCTACCATACCAAAAGTTGATCTCTGATCTCTGACCAATCGAAGTCAAAAGCGCAAATCGCCATAACTCTGCCCAAGGTGATGCTACTTTAGTGAGTGCTACTTTACCGCCGGTTTCATCGGACTCACCCAAATATTTCATGCAATCCACCGAACGACTCGTTAAGAAGTGGATAAAAAAGATCAATTTCTTCATAACTATGCAATAGCACGTAATGATGATGCGATAACTCGTTTTTTTTTCGCGCCGTTTTCGTCGGAATCTCTACCAAATTAATCGTGAAACGAAAAAAAGGGATATGAATGTGTGTTGTAATGCGTTTTCACTGGCCGTGCGGCTGTGTGATGCCCTGGCGGACCGCTCGAGGCCTCACGAGCGTCTTTGAATGTATATTTTATGTTATTTTTTTAGTATATTTACATAGCACACTGCTCGGCGAATTAGTTTATCCCATTTGTCGCATCATTTCATAATATCAGTAGTCACAAAAACCAAAATACGGTAAATTAATTCGCCCCTTCGTTCATCGTTATAGAAAAGAAAGTGTCATTTAATTGATGAATCTTCTTTCTTCTCCCCGCACCTCCAATTTCTCTGTATCTAATACGACTTTCTTTTCTTGAATCATTGAAACTCGTTCCCAATTCTCACATTTACATCTCTGAAATATAATATTAAAAAGAGATGATAAAGGAAGTGTAACTTGGCATCTGTGAGTAGGCAGAAGGGAGTACGAACTGCTCTTATACGAACACTCCTTACACGAGAAGAATCTACAATGAATATAACAGTAAGAGCGACTATGCCACATTTTAATCATAAACCTGCAACCAGTCCCATCTCAAATGATTTTATAATACAAAACCAGTTCAATTTGAAAATTCAATGGCATGATTGCGCGAAGCCACAAGTATACATTTGATTTTTTTACAATAACTTGGTAATACTCTTTCTCAAGCATAAAACTGGAGTGGCGCACAGGGGTCAATTGCCTAGGTGATATCAAAAGGTACTTTTTCAGGCGAACAGCGAAAAGCGGGCACGTTTTGGATGGAGCCTCATTTTTTTCGTCCTACGGTCGTCTCCTATCTTTAATTAAAAAAATTTTTTTTTTGAAAGGGTTAATATAGTGCAAGTGACTTTGGCTATATGTTCGCCTATAGTTCGAGTGGATTACGGTAACTAGTTGACCCCTGGTGGCGCACCTTCAAATATTCAATGAATCGGAAAATGAATATTTTCTAGGCTGATTTGAATTCTCCTCCTTTTGTATTCCTGACGCAGACAGAAATCCCTTCGTCGGCTCACCCTTTCGAAATACCCGGACAAGCAATGTAATTTTCAAATTGGACTGGGTAGTTTCAGTTGTAAATGATTCAAGCAGTGCGTCTCTTCAGTTCTTTGAGTTATAATATTAGCAAGTTCTAGAGGTGCGAAATGGAATGCGCTGTATAATACGACATCACACTTAATCTCACAAGACCCGGGACCGACTACTAATGATTGGAGTCAATTTTCTGTTGTGAATGTTACAGTAATTTTTTTACAGTAATTACATGTGGAGGCTTTAATAGAGGACCGGGTGTACTACACATAAACTTTCACAAAAACACATATCGTACATCGCTCACATTACCGAACAAACGGCCTTTTCTACCTTTTTTTCCTTTTCGCGAATTCTCGTTAACCCGTCCTAATTTTTGTTTCACATTTTTTGTTGACCCCGATAACTGGACGAATACAAAAATTGGCCGGTGAAATATTATTTTAAATGGGTGAAAAATGAGAGCCGTTGTCCCAATTTTAACTTAAAACACGGCTCTGATGACCTGATGACAAATGAGTACGGTAGAGCCGTATTTTTTCGTGAAAATAGCGGTAACGGCTCTCGTTTTTCACCCTTTTAAAATAATATTTCACCGGCCAATTTTTGTATTCGTACAGTTATCGGGGTCAACTAAAAATGTGAAACAAAAATTAGGACGGGTAAACGAGAATTCGCGAAAAGGAAAAAAGGTAGAAAAGGTAGAAAAGGCCGATTGTTCGGTAATGGGAGCAATGTACGATAAGAGTAAAAAAATAATTTACCAGAACTAAAAAAAAACTGGGGGTTGAGGTTCAAACAGCTCCATCTCCCACATTTAATTTCCACTAACAGCGGCGGCTCCGCCCCCTATCAAGCTCATTGGCTGACGAGGGGTGCGAGAGCGTCACTCTCTCACACACGCAACGCACACGCAACGCGTCATTTACATTCCAAATTGCAATAGATTCGGAACTCTTACAACGAAAATTTGTGCGCGGTAATTTTAAATTATTTTTTTCTCCGCCGTTTTTAGATGTTGGTACTGAACACCCGTGCCAATAGAGCCCTGGGGAGCAG
This sequence comes from Pristionchus pacificus, assembly GCA_000180635.4. Classification (NCBI taxonomy): domain Eukaryota; kingdom Metazoa; phylum Nematoda; class Chromadorea; order Rhabditida; family Neodiplogasteridae; genus Pristionchus; species Pristionchus pacificus. The sequence continues at coordinate 23,166 of ABKE04000011.1, forward strand.
GTTATCGAAAATCATGTAAGCCATGTAAAATGCTTCGAAGTGCTTTTCTCTGTCATTTATTTATGAATTGGTCCAGTTTTTCATATATGAATCTTGAGACTATCAGACGAAGTGTCGCAAAGGTAATCGATTGCTATCGGGTACTAACATAAGATATAAATTATTATCGGGCACCTAGGTGTCACACATTTCCATTCCACTTTTTAACACTGCTTTGGTTCACAACACTTCTGCTTCAGCCCAACTTTGGTTCCATCTCATTCGGTTGAGAATATATTTATTCATTTTCGTTATTTTGCAAAAAAAATTTGTTGAAAAGCAGCCTTAAAAAAAGCAGACGGTCATCATTTATGTAAACAATGCCAAAGGCCCTTCATATCGTATGGCACTTGTAACCTGGATCGGAAATCATGTGAAATGTCCGGAGGAGAATTTTCCCAGAGCCAGTCTATTAGGGTTGCCGGTTCAATATCAATATCAATACTATTGGCACCGCACAATTCGCACAATTCATTAAGAAAATCATTGTAGTATGTTTTCCGGAGTATTCGAAATGCCAAAACGGAATAATTCCATTTTGTTTGGTCGAGATGTCTTATGACCTCGGAAATGAAAGGCAGAATAGAGAACGTACCTCTTAGTCGCATAATGGCTATTGGTGGTATGACCTTGCTTGATACACAATTGGCTTCTCTTTCGTGATGTGTACTTGCAGACCACGCAGGAAAATACTTTCACCTTAATATGCAGTACAAAAAAAATATTTGATAAGATTTTAATCGACACTCAGATCGATATATCATTCAAACACGAGTTCAAAGGATTATAGATTTTTGGCCATTTTCATTGCACCGGGTATGACTATTAACTTTTTAAAGTTTTTCAGGTGGAAGACTGAATTTTTTCATATGTCCCTGATTGCACTTTTTGTAGAGAATTTCGAGATGAATGCAAGGCGCTAAATTCGCTCGCTGTGCGATAAAAATATAGGTAGTTATGGTCATTTAAAGATTACAGGTCCAAAAATCGATAATCGATAATCGACCAAACCAAGTAGATGGACCTTGTCCTGACCACTAAGGGTACCCACCAACCTACTTTCATGGAAATCGGAGACCAAAAGTTTTTCCTAGTGGACGGCATTCCTACACTATTACAGGAAACACGTGTTTTACAGTTTCGTGACCTCTCGACTTGTTTACAGTTTCGTGACCTGCCTACGTGACTTTCGCAATAGTGAACAAACAGAGGGAGGAATCTCTCCTTTATTAAAGAGTATGTTAGGTATCACGAAAGGGTCCGAGGCGACAAAAATATGCAGATGGTGGTGAATGCTCGAGTGCATTGTCAAATCACAGAAATTTTAGCATTTTTTCGCTGCACCCCGACTACACCACTCGAGTTTTTTTTCAGTTTTGCGAGGTTGCTCTTTATTATATTTTACGTTTACCCAGTTAATTCGGTAGATTTTATCGTGTTGTGTCCAATTCAATTAAATTCTGGGAAGCGAATTCTGGGAAGCGAATTCGCGAATATTAGGTGTACATCTGATTTTGTGGAGGGACCCACTTGGCATGTTGTCAAAGCCATTCAAAACAGGCTCTCACGCGGAAAAAATACGGTACTTTCGAATATGAATTAATTTGTCATGATGTGACGAGTCGCCTTTTTGTTCTATCGGACCCGTTGTGGTATTTTGTAGGTCAATATTTCCTGAATGTTTTGTGAATTGAATTGAGTGCGGCTTCATTGCCAATTCAGTTGTAACTGACATCCTGTAATTACACGATTACCTATTAAATTCTGAAGTATAAGTTAAAGAAACACCATTATGGAATCCAGAGCGAACCCCACCCACCTGCTCCGATCGGTGAATTATTGTTATAATGAATTTGGAAAGAATGTACCTCATTTAACTGCATACAAGATGTCGCCACCGTTTCGAGTGCCTCTCTTTTTTCCAATGAATTGAGATGGTCCATATGCAACTCATTCTCCATCTCAATCATCATTATTATGAACCAACGGGTGATAATTAAGAAAAGTGAAAATGATGCTATGAATTCTATGTGAGAAACCAGGATTGCAAAAAAAACGGCTATTTTTAATTCCATTAATATCATATGAAAAAGATGTTCTCAACGAGGCGCATCATACCTGGGGTGTGCAAAATGTTTTTCCATCTCTCATTTCGCAATTCACTCTCGGTTTCTCTAATCGACGAAAGACCTATGGGCTCATAGACAATAATGACTAACCTCATCTGCTTCATTTGAATGTCTGCTCCTTTTTGCCAACAATTCCAACACTCTATTTCTTCCACTCGTTATACATCTTTTTTCTTTACCTTCTTCTTCCCTATATTCCACTGAAAATTTCCATATTACATTTCACGGAAAGATCAGAGGAGAATACGAGATAACAAGAGAGCGCAGAGAAAAAAGGACGTCAGAGAATAACTCTCTCACAATAAAGTTTGTAACGCTATCTCGCACTAAACGTAGGGAAAACGAAAGTTGAACTATAGTATGCGAATACGCTTATTTAAAGGGGAGGGGCACGAATATTTTCGCACATAAGCTGAGCATGTGGGGTAATAGGGATGCTATACCCGATCACAGATCACTTTATCCGAAGTTCTAGAAATGCCTCTGAATCTCACTACGGAATTTTGAAGTTTCATTGATTGTGCAAGCACGATTTGGGGTACTGTATTCTTGTATTGATTTCACTAGATTGGCAGTCGAAAATAGCAGCAATAGTGGGGTTTGCACTCGGCTTTAGTCGAACCAACGGGTGCCGGATAGCGAGGCAAAAGCATAATCACCAGGCTACGCTCCTATATGTTTGTCGAGTCTAGACGGCCTTGTTAAAGGAGAGGACCGAGCCAACCCGAGTGCTGATTACTGTAGGTAAAGCTAGGGTGCAGGCACGTCGTGGCGTGACCCACCAATTTTGATTCGTGCCCCTCCCCCTTTAATTGAAAAGAGTATTTCCAAACCATTCTAGTGCGCCGCTAGATTTCCTGGCGGTCGGTTTACCGATCTCTCTCTCTTTTCCTCCCCCTTTTCCTCCTCTGCGATGCCTCCTAAGCCGATTTCGTCTCCTACATTGTCTTCTCCGGATGCAGCGGCCAAGATTATCAAACTTCTGGAAACGCTCCATGTCTAGCTTGACTCGAAGCCACAATGTGAGTGTAACCAACTTCGTCAGGAACTTATGGAGTTGAAGAAGATGTTGGGAAAGTCGGCTGAACAGCCTCCCCCGCCGTTGGACACTTACTCGGCTGTGAAGATGGCTATTAACGATGCTGCAGTCTACTCTGAGAAGGCAAAGAGAGCTGTCTGGGTAGGAAGACCTGAGGAATCTACTCCTGAACTGACTCTTGCCTCTGATCAAAAAGCAATTGAGGAACTCTGCACGGAACTGAATGATGGATCACTCTCTCAAGCTCTCACTGACGGAAAGATCCGCTATCATCGACACCCGGAAGTCAAAGCTGACCGTAAGAAGCGAATCCTCAAAATCGTATTCACGGATGAGAAGACCCGTGATCAATTCCTCTCTCTCATCCGCTCCAAACGCCCGTCTACCGTATCCCGTGTTCCCGGTAACTTCGTTCGACGTGATCTTTGCCCCTACGAGCTGCAACTCGAAAGAAAAGCTAGGATAGATGCATATGCACTGAACTGCAAGATTGGTGGTCTGGCCTATGGAATTCGTGATGAAAAGCTGATCAAATTCAATGGAATTCCCCGCCCTTTACCCGCCCGCCCCGAGGATACTCCGATTTGGCTCTTCTCAACCTGACAAATCCCGCAATCAACACCTCACTCTTTCTGCAATCGAATGGTATGAACATGACTCTGAATGAATCCAACAGCAATCCATCTTCTGACATCCTCTCAACGCTTCCGCCAATGCAATCGAAACCAACTGTCAATACAACAGCAAAAGGAAGCGGTACCGGTGCGGTGGTCAAGGCCTAGGACAGGAGCAGCAGTGAGGTAATTGTCCCTATTCCGTCTATTCATCTGTCTGTCTCTTCTGATTGTATCTCTCCATCTTCTCCTTCCCTTTCTATCACTTCCAAATCTCTTTTTTCTGATTCAAAACATATCGAGCTATTTTACAGTAACGCACGTTCCATCCGCCGCAAATCTCATTTACTTTCTTTTATCAAATCCTTAGGTTATCATCTGATACTGTTGTGTTAGACTTGGCTTACCAGCGACGATGGCGATGCGTTTTTATTGGGTTCTCAAGGAGACTACGTTGCATTTAGAAAGGATCGCATAACCAATGCTGAGATTTCTCGAGGCGGAGGCGTTGCGATCCTTTGCTCCCCTCTTCTGAATCCCTTTCTTATTGCCTCTTTTTCATCTGATGGTATCGAATGCCTCGTAATTGACATCCACTTTCCCTCTCAAAGTAACGTACTTTCCTCCATTCGCATCTGTCTTATTTATCGATCCCCTTCTTGCTCAGCATCATCCCTTACTTCGCTCCTTTCTTTCATTGACCCCCTAATTTCTAACTCCTTCCTTATCTGTGGTGATCTAAACTTCCCGAGTATTGACTGGACCCGTCTTACTTCACCCTCTAATAACGATTTCCTTTCCTTTGTTTGTGATCACCGTATGACTCAGTTCGTTGACTTTAAAACGCGCGGTGACAACATTCTCGATCTAGTGCTTTGCAACACTAATATTGTCCGCAATGTTACTCCTTCCCTTCCCTTTGCTGATCACACAAGCATAAGTTTCTCTCTAAGTGTGCCCTCTCCCCCTTTAGGCGATTTTGTCCCTTCTAGACTGTATCACCTTGCAGACTGGGAGTCCATCTCTAGTCTTATATCATCTCATGATTGGACTCTCGCGCTTTCCTCCCTTGACGTTGAGCACGCCTCGATTTACTTTACCAACTTCTGCAATTCTCTTTTAGAAACTTTTGTCCCCAAGTCTTCTCGCTCGCCTTTCTCTCATTACCCCAAGCACTTGCGTATTCTCTATGGTAAATCGCAACGAGCTTCTTCCCTTGCTTCCAATAGTATGCAGGCCGCCTCCCTCGCCAAACGCTTTGAGAGAGCTCTGAGAGTGCATTCTGAGAGAGTTGAATCCCGTGTTATCGACTCCAAGAACCCTAAAGCTTTTTACAGTCTTTGCAAAACGCGTCTTAGTTCAAGTAAATCCGCTCCCCCTGGTATCATTGACCTGAATGGCTCTCTTCTGTTAACTAACAAAGACAAGGCCTTAGCTTTCTCTAAGTACTTTGCCTCTGTGTCCACCCTTCCAATGCATGCACCTCTTCGCCCCTGCGTTCCTTCCCCTACTATTCCCCTATTTGTCCTCCCCTCAATTAGTCCTGCCCAAATTCTAGCTGGCATAGCTTCTCTTGCACCCAAGTGTAACTTTTCACCTGATTGCTTACCCAACATCTTTTACGCCAAATGCAAATTCTCTATTGTCTCTCCCTTGCTGATTATTTTCAACAAAAGTTTGCACTCTAAGTCAATCCCCAGCCTTTGGAAACAGGCTATTGTGAAACCTATCCCTAAAACGTCATATAACGCAATTAGTACTTTTAGACCTATTAGTCTCACTTGTTCTGTGACTAAGATTTTTGAGAAGATTCTGATTTCTGAAATTACTTCCTACCTTGAGAGTCATAATCTCTTTGATTTCAATCAAGCTGGGTTCCGCGTTAATCGCTCCACATGCACTCAGCTTGTGCAAACTCATTCAGATTATCTCCTTTTTAAATCTCAGAACTCGTCCTTCGATACTATATATTTTGACTTCCAGAAAGCGTTCGACAGCATAGACCACCGTTTCCTCTTCCACAAACTTTACCTGCGTGGCTTTTCTTCTAATATTGTTTCTTGGATTGGTGAGTATCTCTCGAATAGGTCTCAATCCGTTCTCATAGGTAGCACTCTATCAGATCCCACTCCCATTACTTCTGGTGTCCCTCAAGGCTCATGCATTGGTCCTCTCTTATTCATTCTCTTTATTAACGACCTGTCCAAATCCTTTCCTGCTGATGTCAAGTACGGTATCTATGCTGATGACTTAAAAATTTATGCCAAAGTTCCTCTACACTCTAATATTCTCCAGTCATCTGTTGATTCCGTATTTGAATGGTCGAAAGAGTGGAACCTGCCCCTCAACGAGACGAAATGCACTGTGGTACACTATGGGAACCTCTCTCCAGGAGCTCAATTAATGGGACTCCCCTTTCTGTTTCACCTTCTATCAAAGACCTTGGTGTTCTTATGCAATCCTCTCTTAAGTTTAACTACCATATTTCTAGAATAGTTTCTAAAGCAAGAGCTAAAGTAAACCTCATTTTTAAATGCTTCTTTTCTACTGAGCCTGGTTTATACTCTCGCGCTTTTAGCACTTTCGTTAGACCTCTTCTTGAGTACGGTTCAGTTGTTTGGTCTCCGCATACAGTAACCTTAGCAAACCATATAGAAGGAGTACAGCGCAATTTCTCTAAGCGCTTATTCATTCGTTGCCGTATCCCTTACTCGCTGTATCCCGATAGAATAGCCCAGCTTTCCCTTCCCACCCTTGAGCATAGGAGGCTAATCTCCGATATTCTCTTCCTTCATAAATCCATTCACGGCTTCTATTCTTACGACCACACCAATCTTTTTAAATTATCCCCTCTTGCTCGTAGTCTTCGTAGATCTCATTCACTACGCATAGTCTTGCCATACGCTCTTCCCAAGTCTCACTCTAATTTTGTAACTAGAGCTATCGATCGATGGAACGTGCTATCTGCTGAATTCGTACATAGCTCTCCTTCCAATTTCCGATCTCATATTCTGTCTCTTCCTTCTATCTCATTTACCTCTGATTCTCTCTTGCGGCTCTAATGCGGCACCAACCTGCTGCTCCCCCGACGCCCCACGCCTCCAAACCGAATCGTCAACATGACGACGGACCTCCACCCAAAACCTAACGAAGATCAACTTAAATCTAATCTCCTTCATACCTTGGTGGATAAAATAATTGAATTGAATTGAATTGAATAGATCTCATAATTTTCGAATTTAATAATTGGTTGGAGCAAATATTCGAAAGCATAATACTGAATAATAGTCGAAAAAGCGGCGCCACGGTGTTTAGGGCCTAAAAACTGTGATGGATAGCGTCTGTGCTGCGGACTTTTTTCTGTTTTGTTTTTTGCAGCGATATTCACCCGCGCATCCTTTTCGAATTCGCCATTCCGTCTTTTCGTGGTTTCTGAAGTACGGTTGACCGTTTGCACAAACACAAGCCACTAGCAATGAGCGAAGAATGATTCACATTACGCAATAAGACGAAGTTCAATGTGCTATGAATACGCAAAGCCAAGTGAGCGAGTCTCAATGCACAATTAAACAAAGCCGACAGTCGACTCGAAATGAGAGTACATTTCCCTTGACCATTGAGCAATGGTCGACGCCATTTACTTCAACCCTAGTCTCTATACAGAGATAATGGGCGCTCTTTTGATAGCAGAGGAAATGCGTCCATGCCCAAGAGTTTCCAGGTCCCTGCACACTAGACTCCTTTAGACGCCGTGACAACTTCGTTAGCTACACGCGGCAAAGAATGAATGGAATGGACTCTCTCTCTCTCATACGATTAAAAGCCCTCGATCGACAACGACGAATGAGATGGGAAAGAACTAGAGACCGCCTATCGAATGATGAAACGAATATGTAAATCGCCATTCGAATGAAATAAACAAATATCCTTATATCGAATAATAACAAATATCGAATGAAACATCTCATTCTCGAATGGGTCGGCAATTTCTTCAATATTTGCTTGCGCTATCGAATGATCATTCGAATATTTATACGAATGATTCGTCATTCGAATGACGCGTCATTCCTCGTCATTCGAATATTGAATATATTCGATAGGCGTTCTCTAGAAAGAACGTTAATCATTTCATATCTCAACGTACCTCTTCCTCTTTTTGCATCTATTCTTTTCCGCCTTCTTTCATTTTGTTCTCCTCGAGTACTCTCAATGCCCTCTTCTACAACAGAGTCCATTAATTACAACTAGAGACCCCAATAAAGTAATCAATTCAGAAATACATCTCCCTATTCCTATCACGCAATATCTTACGAATCCCGATCAAAAAAAGTTTAGGCCGAAAAGATCTCGCAGCACCGCTATTCTTTCCACTTTCTCTCACGTGCATTCAAACGTACAACGTGCTCATTTAGGGACATCTCGAAGGGCTTTGATACAGGGATGACATTGCACAGTACCTTCTCTATCCACTCACCATACAAAGACAACAGCTTTCCGCTAAACGCAGAAACAAAGCGCAGCTCAACTTTCGCAGCTCAGGACGTTTTTCTCAGCCTTATGTCGGCTTCCCTTCCCGGGGGCCGTGCATTCGAGACTGTGGCGCCGAGACTGTTAATACCGTTTTACTCTCTTTCTATCTCTCTAACAAGGAACTACTATGACTTGCGATAAAGGAAATAGCTAACAACACACCACAGCATCTTCTTCCTTTACGGTTCTTCCGTTCACTCTCCTCTCTGTATCCACATGTTTCTGAAATAGATTTTTGAAATTCAAAAATAATGTGATTTGGTCTTATCAATGATTATCATTAAGTTATCTCATCTAAACACTTCGGAATTATTGAAAATATTTCGAAAAAGCATTAAAGGAAAATTTCGAGAACATTTATAAATGTGTGCAGAAAACGTTTCAGATCACCGGTGTTGATGTGACATCGTATGGATGGCGAACTTTCAAACCGCAGAGTAAAATTTCAAACTAATTCTCAAATCAAGTTTTGGCTAATGTCGACGATGGCGAATCATGATAACACTTTCAGAATCTCATCTTCCTACATAAAGTGATAAAAAAGATTAATAACCGAATTAAGAAATTGCTTGAATGAAATAGCATCGTCTCCACTGATATTCTGGAGAACATCACTCCCAGTCGTTATAGAAGCCAAACATCGAGCTCCCAACGACAAAGTAGTCTGAAAACATTTTCGCGTTTAACCATTTATATATTTTTATACGTTAGTCTCACCTTAGCGTTCACAATCGAATTCAGAGTTTCCTTTTCCTTTTTTATCATTTCCTCTTTGTTCTTCGAGATATACGAATGAGAAGCGAATATTTTAGGTCTGGGTATCAATAACTATTCAATTCACCAATAAATACATCTTCGGAATCAACGCGATCGGTTAAAACATGAAGATTGAAAATTGAAGTCAAATCAACAAACTTGGATTGTGACAATAAATTAGCATTGTTCTTGATTACAACGCCATTTTTTTTGGGGATGAGAATGGATTGAGAGAATGTCCCTCTTCTGGCTGCTAGTTTACGCACCTCACTTGCTGCATGATACACACACATTTCGCATCTGACAATTTTAATAAACGCCTTAGTTATCAATTCCACCAAGGGCTCCAATACTTTGGAAGATCCCTGCTAGGCCTGTGATTATGCAAGGCCACGATGTAGTCAAAACTATCCTAATTCATTTCAGAAGTTTCACACTTTCACTCGTGATAAGTGTGATACCGTTTTGATATCCCAATTTCTAATAAATGAACAGGAAACTAACTTGGCTTCATTCACGAACGCTCTGCACTCGCTTCCGTCTTGTTTCTTACCCTGTACAATTATATCATTGAATAAAGAAATATTACAGATGAGATTGTACCCAAAAAAAAAACAAGAGGAACATATACATCAAAAAAAATAAAACCCGAGCGTGCGTGGGAGGAGTGCACTCTAAGTTTCAGCGGAAGTTCTGTTCTGTCTGTCCCCTCTGTTAACATATTGTACCCGTGACAGTGAATTGGTTTACGTTAAGGATGCCGGATCGATGGCGATGGCGATGCCATCGCATCGAGGGAAGAGACCGTCTCTCTCTCCTTTTTACACACTCTCTCACTGACCTACCCTCTTCCCATCTTGCGATGTCATCGCATAAGTGCGATGACATCGCAAGAAAGGAAGAAGATGCGATGACATCGCCATTGAATTTGCAACACTAGTTTACGTACATCCTTATCGTGCATTGGTCAAAGCATTAGACAGAAAATACATTCCGATAACGTTATAGTTATCTACCTAACCTTGCATTTTCCGAGATCAACGCTGCTCCCAATGTAAATAATGCTTGACGATTTAGACAACTTGAAAATGGACTCGGATGTTTTATCGTCCAACATCACCTGAATCATATATAAGGTAAAACTAGAAATCGAAATAAAATAGGCAATAACCTGTGGAGACATTATGAGAATGACACTTCCTTTTTGAAGCTTCCAATGCTCTTTAACTGCTTCTCCAAACAATAACATTTTCAGTGGCTTATCGTCACAATTCTAAATAAAGGGCAAAATTTGTTTTATACAGCTTATCAATACCTTTAGATCGTGTACCTTCCATATCATATATTCATTACCGTTCGAGCTTTTTAATGTTACCGATTTTTCAACAATAACTCCAACAGAAAGCCAGGTGCTTTGAGAAGGGCGAACTTTCGATAACAATGGTACTCTCTCAATATCCTTGCACAACATTTCAAGCGCTGACAAATCGACAACTCCTGATCTCAAAAAATGTAAATGAAATAATTGATGGGCAATTCTTCGACTGACTTGAAACGAATGCCAAAAAAAGGATCAGACATGACATTCTTCAAATCTTCTTTGACATGCTTCACTACTCCGAGACAACTTGACTGCACTGCGTTTTTATTTGGAGAGCAGAGCCGAATCTTCGTATTTATCAATTTTGGTTGGGGGACTTTTACCGCAGTCGGCAGATCCTCATCGTCTGAGTCTCTCAGTAGATCATCGAGGAAATCGTCCATTCTAGAAAAAAATCACGATAAATATTGAATACTATAAGAATCAAAAAGGAACATTTGTTTTGAGAAAGTCCGTCTCAAGTACGAAGGGCATTAATATAGTAAAAATACAAAAAAAACCCGTTTACAAAAATATTTTAAATAAATCGTTATAAACGGGAGTCAATTTCACGCTGAAACGTCTTGTTCACCGAGAAACCTCGCCAAAGTTGCGTGTGGTAGACACGCAAACACGAGGGAGTTTTGAAATATTTATTATAATTATTCTACCGCGGGACTTTTGAGCCCTAACGGCAGTCCGGTCGTGGTGGGACCCCGAAATTTTAAATATTTAATGCTTTTCACCGTTATTGGGCCGTTTGCACATAAACTTGTGAATTGTTTTGATCATCTGTAAACATCGTCGCCGTCCCTACTCACTCCGGGACATTGATCGTTAATCGATTATTGTGAGATGCAGCTCTTGCTTTTTCTCTTCACTCTTTACTCCGTTCTGGGCTGTCGGTTCGCCGTGCGCTCCGGCGAGTGAGAGGGAGAGGCGGGTGACAGTCCACGCAACAGGACGGCCCTAAAGCTTCTACCCATTGCTACCATAAAGGTGTCGCTTCTCAACTACCATAGCTACCAATTGGTGTGTTGTTGTGCTGTTGATTTTGGAGTTAACCAGAACTGAAAATCTCGTGTGTAGTTAGTACACGTGTCGTTGGGGGCCGAGACAGAAAGACCCAATTCTGTGAGCCGATCAGTCAGTAGATCATATCCGATCGCTGATTGATAGAAAGATCAAGCCACCAGATCAGGGAAAGAGAAAGATCGAAGATCAATCAAAGACATCAAAGACCAACCAAGAGATCAAGCCACCGGATCTGAGAAAGAGAGGTGAGACTGAAGTAACCAACAAGGCCAAGATCCGAGAGTGCGATCGAGTATCATTGAGTGATCATTGAGTAGAGCGCCAAAATCCCAGTTGGCTCGTGATTGAAAGTTACCGAAGGATACGGTAACACGCAGTTTTGTCAGACTTGAACATGAGATTGAAGAGGAATGAATGTGTCCGTTTTTGCGACCCTAAACGTGGGCACCTTATCAGGAAGGTTGTTGGAGATGGTCGATATGATGATGAGGAGACATATTGATGTGCTGTGTGTACAGGAGATAAGATGGAAGGGAGATGAAAGCCGATGAACAGAAGATTTCACAGATTTCACAGAAGAAAATGGCTTGAACGGTGTGGCTGTGTTATTATCCCCACGATGGTCCGGTTGTTTGGTAGAGGTAGAAAAGAGCCAATACACGGCTGTTGAGAGTACGATTGGACGTCGATGGTGAGATGATTACCATAATATCGCATACGCACCACAGATTGGTCTCGACAAGGGGGGGGGGGGCTGGGGGCTGGGAGCTAGGGATGGCTAAATACTATTTATTACTCGACCTCCAATTCATTTTTCTGAATTAGAACGGAATTCTAGAATATATGCGGCCGTTTGCCTAAGAATCGGACAAATCAGGATGGGTTTGGCACAGCTCAAAAATTCCGATTTTCTGAAACCGTGTGTTTCGGGGTTCTCGAGGGTGCTGATGACGATAGACATCTTCATTTTTAATGTCGACCTCCAATTGGTTCCAGATGACGTCACGTCGAAAACAGTTTTTCTAGTATTACTCAGAAGAGCTAAATTAAGCGAGTTTGGCTCCTGGGGTGAAATTCGATGCCAATCACGACTAACTACTTTATTTTTCATGAATTACAAAAACACTTTTAAAAAGTAAAAAGAAAGTTCTCGCAGAGTTAATTACCTAAGCCGAAAGTAGCATACATCGGACCGGAATGATGTAAGGATTCCAAATATGTTTTTAAATTTAAATCCCTGCATGCAAACTAAGGTTTTGCGCAAAAGATTGTTTACAGGCTTGTAAGTAAATTCTGCCATCCTTCCACTTGTTGACTTCCGAACTTTATTGATTTTTGACCATTAATTCGGTTTCTGATCAAGCTAAATCTAAGTGAATATATCCCAGTGGTCAGAATTTGATGGCGATCACGATGGAACATTTTATTTTTCAATATTTTTAAAAATAATTTTGTTAAATGAAACTTTCCGCAATCTACAGTGCGAAAGTGGAGAGTAGGATAGAACGGAACGGAATGTCCCGAGGATTCCAAATCTGTTTTCCACTTCAAAAAACACCATGCACATAAGGAGTTATTCAACTTATAGTGTACAGGCTGGTAAGTAAATTCAGCCATCCATTCACTTGTTTACTTCCTTCCTATCAATCTCGAGGGAGGCGAGAGAGCATGGGAAATCGAGAGAGCGCAGAGACGGGGAAGAGGACAAGGTAGAGAGACTCGTGTAGATCAAAAGTTCGGAAGTCAACAGGAGAATGATGGCTGAATTTACTTACCAGCCTGCACACTATAAGTTGAATAACTCCTTACGTGCATGGTGTTTTTTGAATAGGAAACAGATTTGGAATCCTCGGGACATTCCGTTCCGATCTATCCTACTCTCCACTTTCGCAGTGTAGATTGCGGAAAGTTCCATTTAACAAAATAATTAATAAAAATATTGAAAAATGAAATCTTCCGTCGTGATCGCCATCGAATTCTGACCCTAGGGCTATACTCACTTAGATTTAGCTTGATCAGGAACCAAAATAATGGTCAAAAATAGATTTCGATGTGACGTAATCTGGAGCCAACGATGCATCGGTGGCCAAAAAGAGTATGCCTATCGTCATCAGCATCCTCGAGAACCCCAACAACACAGATTGAGACGGTTGATATTTTGAGCAACTCTTGTGTGAACTCTTGTCTCGCAAACGGAAATGATGATCTCTATGAGATGTTAGATGGCCGCGAAGGAGAACAAGCAGTGTATAGATTGGCGAAGATGAGAGATCGAAGAAGGAAAGATATGAAGGAAGTGAAATCGATTTGTGACCGAGGTGGAAAGGTGATCAGAGGAGAGAGAGAAGTGAAGGAAAGATGGCAGGAGTATTTTGAAGATTTACTCAATGTGGAAAAACCTCAAACACTTGTGAGCAATGGAGACCCAGTGGATTTACCCATTCTAGACTGGAGTTTGGAAGAAGTGAGATGGGCAATTGGAAAGTGTCCATGGAGGAAAGCGTACGGTTCAGATATGATATCAGTAGATGCCTGGAAGTCGATTAATGAATCTGGAGAGTGGTGGTTAACACGATTGATCAACAGAATAATGAAGGAGGATTGGAGACGAAGTGAGATTGTCACTCTCTATAATGGAAAAGGGGACATTCGAGAATATGGGAATTATAGAGGCATAAAATTGTTATCACAGTCAATGAAGATCTATGAGAGGTGTATCGATCGGAAATTGAGACAGATAATGGAATTGAACCCTATCCAGTATGGATTTGTGAGCGGAGCGTCTACCGCAAAACCCACATTCATTCTCAGTCAGATGGTAGATAGACATATTGAGTATCGGCAAGGGATCTGTGCTGAATTCCTGGATTTGGAAAAAGCATATGATCGTACCCCTAGAAGGCAGATAAGGAGAATTCGAAGAGAGAAAAGCGTGCCGGAGACCTATGTGGCTTTGATACAAGAGATAGAGGTGCTGCAGCAAAGATTCGAATCCCCTTTGGTCCAACCTCGGATATTACAGTCAAGTGGGCGTGCATCAAGGAAGCGCATTGAGCCCGCTACTTTTCATCACGGTCTTGGATTCAGTGATGGGTGACACGATGGAAAGTGCTCCGCAATGTCTGGCATATGCAGGCGATCTATGTCTACTGGACACGGATGTGGCCAGATTAGAGAAGAAAGTGCACGCGGTTCAGATGAGATTGGAGGTAGGAGGACTGACACTCAATACCGGCAAGACGGAGTTCATGATGATTGGAGGAGGGCAGGCATCGATGGCGGATGTGAAGGGAGAGTCCATCAAGCAAGTCAAAGAATTTCGGTATCTCGGACCGATGATTCACGAGGATGGAAGATCCGAGAGAGATATGAACAACCGGCTAAGATGTGGATGGGCAAAATTCAATTGTTATGCAGGAGTTCTCCATGATAAAAGAGTGCGGAAGGGATTGAAGGGAAAAGTGTACCGAACAATAATCCGGTCCGCCATTACACATCATTCTGCTCCGACAGAGAAGGGAGAGCGATTTACATATCAACTCGCTCACTTTGCATGAATCGAACTGCGATGCCGGGGCGGGAGGAGCCACCGCTAGTCTGTTGTCTTGTAAGTCAATTTGACGATCCTTCCACTTGTTGACTTCCGATCTTTTGATCTACCAAAACTTCTCTACCTTGACCTCTTCCCTATCTCTGTGCTCTCTCTATTCCCCATGCTCTCTCGCCTCCATCGGGAGGGAGACACTGATCGATAAAAGTTCGGAAGTCAACAAGTGGAAGGATGGCAGAATTTATTTACAAGCCTGTAAACAATCTTTTGCGTAAAGCCTTAGTTGCATGCAGGAATTTAAATTTGAAAACATATTTGGAATCCTTACATCATTCCGGTCCGATGTATGCTACTTTCGGCTTAGGTAATTAACTCTGCGAGAACTTTCTTTTTACTTTTTTAAATTGTTTTTGTAATTCATGAAAAATAAAGTAGTTAGTCGTGATTGGCAATGAATTTCACCCCAGGAGCCAAACTCGCTTAATTTTAGCTCTTCTGGCAAGGGAGTAATACTAGAAAAAGTGTTTTCGACGTGACGTCATCTGGAATAAATTGGAGGTCGACATTAAAAATGAAGATGTCTATCGTCATCAGCACCCTCGAGAACCCCGAAACACACGGTTTCAGAAAATCGGAATTTTTGAGCTGTGCCAAACCCATCATGATTTGTCCGATTCTTAGGCAAATGGCCGCATATATTCTAGAATTCCGTTCTAATTCAGAAAAATGAATTGGAGGTCGAGTAATAAATAGTATTTAGCTATCTCTAGCTCCCAGCCCCCCCCCCCCCCTGTCGAGACCAATCTGTGGTGCGTATGCCGATATTATGGTAACCATACCATAATATCGGCATACGCATAAGTTGAATAACTCCTTATGTGCATGGTGTTTTTGAAGTGGAAAACAGATTTGGAATCCTCGGGACATTCCGTTCCGATCTATCCTACTCTCCACTTTCGCACTGTAGATTGCGGAAAGTTTCATTTAACAAAATTATTTTTTTTAAATATTGAAAAATAAAATGTTTCCATCGTGATCGCCATCAAATTCTGACCACTGGGATATACTCACTTAGATTTAGCTTGATCAGAAACCGAATTAATGGTCAAAAATCCATAAAGTTCGGAAGTCAACAAGTTGGAAGGATGGCAGAATTTACTTACAAGCCTGTAACAATCTTTTGCGCAAAACCTTAGTTGCATGCAGGGATTTAAATTTAAAAACATATTTGGAATCCTTACATCATTCCGGTCCGATGTATGCTACTTTCGGCTTAGGTAATTAACTCTGCGAGAACTTTCTTTTACTTTTTAAAATTGTTTTTGTAATTCATGAAAAATAAAGTAGTTAGTCGTGATTGGCATCGAATTTCACCCCAGGAGCCAAACCTCGCTTAATTTAGCTCTTCTGAGTAATACTAGAAAAAGTGTTTTCGACGTGACGTCATCTGGAATAAATTGGAGGTCGACATTAAAAATGAAGATGTCTATCGTCATCAGCACCCTCGAGAACCCCGAAACACACGGTTTCAGAAAATCGGAATTTTTGAGCTGTGCCAAACCCATCATGATTTGTCCGATTCTTAGGCAAATGGCCGCATATATTCTAGAATTCCGTTCTAATTCAGAAAAATGAATTGGAGGTCGAGTAATAAATAGTATTTAGCTATCCCTAGCTCCCAGCCCCCCCCCCCCCCCCTGTCGAGACCAATCTGTGGTGCGTATGCCGATATTATGGTAACCATACCATAATATCGGCATACGCATAAGTTGAATAACTCCTTATGTGCATGGTGTTTTTTGAAGTGGAAAACAGATTTGGAATCCTCGGGACATTCCGTTCCGATCTATCCTACTCTCCACTTTCGCACTGTAGATTGCGGAAAGTTTCATTTAACAAAATTATTTTTTAAATATTGAAAAATAAAATGTTCCATCGTGATCGCCATCAAATTCTGACCACTGGGATATACTCACTTAGATTTAGCTTGATCAGAAACCGAATTAATGGTCAAAAATCCATAAAGTTCGGAAGTCAACAAGTGGAAGGATGGCAGAATTTACTTACTGTACCAATTTACTGAGTAAATCACTACCCAAATACCAATAATTAAATAATTAAATCAATTTCCAATAGAATAATCAGTTTTCCGATCACGACAATTACCGTATCATCCCCAATCACACTGGTCCATTTATTCGCACCCTCTTCCGGTCCCGACTGGATCAGGGTTGCGCGGGTGCATTACGCGACCTTTACCACTTTTATTTTCTTCTCGAACTTTCGCCTTCTTCCTTTCAATCTTTGATTGATCGTCCATCGGTTGGCTTCGTTTGGAATCGTTTTCCAACGTTTCGCTCCATTCATCCTTCACTTCTCATCTCATCTCATTCTTCAACACTTGGCTCACACGGGAGTGACCGCAACTCACATATCCCGATCCCCGTCATTTTTTTCAGGGTAAGTAGGTACCCCTAAGGGAGTCTCAAAACCGTTTTCAAAAGTTGCTCAATGCATCTAGTATTTAAGTTATTTAACTTTATAAAAATTTATCGTTGATCTCGCGTGCGATCGCTCACGCGCCTATCACTGCACCCGAGCACTCCCCTCTCAACTGGTTTCGGTGGTGTAGTGGTATGAGAGTAGCGTCAACAGGAGGAGGGTATAGGTACGGTCCCGCTCCCGTGCAATCTTTTGCAATTTTTTTTGCAAATCGATCTTTGATCTCTATCTTCGAAATTTGGTGAAATTTTATGTTTTGGTAGAACAGTAATGTGCCACCTTCATGATTTGTGAACATTTGTGAACACTTTTTGTGAAAAAACTTTTCTTCGAACATTTGTCGTTCACTATGGTTGCACGTTCGGAATTTCAGGGAATGTCGGTATTATTGACAAAATTTCGAAAATACCTTTACTCTAGGCTCTCCCCCGATCGCAGGCGCTATTTATTGTTTCTAATAGCCTCCGGAGACCCCTGCCGGGGGGCTGGAGCTCCGCGGTCAACTCGCGCCCTTCGGGTGCTCGCCGACAGCTTCGCTAGACGCGCGCAACGCAGAATGATTTTCAGCTCTCCCCTCTCCCTCCCCTCTCTCACTAATCCAATTTATTTCGCTCGATTCTGAGGACACGAAAAAGGAAAACGCGTCTAGGTATATGTGATCGTCGCGAGAGGAGTGGGTTGTCCCAATACCGAACCTGCAGAAACTGCAAGCCTACAGATCACTGGACTTTTTTGGTCCGAAAATATGGTAAGAAAATACATGAAAATGTATGAACTAGTAAGTGATCAACGTGAAAGTTAGGATAACATGAGTAATGGTTTTTTTTTTAAATTTCCTATTTTTTCCGACCCTTGTCACTGTCCAGTGGTCGTCAGTAATGTTCGAAGAAAAAATTTCATGAAGAGTTCACAAATGTTCATAAATCATGAAGGTGGCACATACTGTTCTACCAAAAACATAAAATTTCATCAAATTTCGAAGATAGAGATCAAAGATCGATTTGCAAAAAAAAATTGCAAAAGATTGCACGGGAGCGGGACCGTACCCATACCCTCCTCCTGTTGACGCTACTCTCATACCACTACACCACCGAACCAGTTGAGAGGAGAGTGCTCGGGTGCAGTGATAGGCGCGTGAGCGATCGCACGCGAGATCAACGTGTAAATTTTATAAAGTTAAATAACTTAAATACTAGATGCATTGAGCAACTTTTGAAAACGGTTTTGAGACTCCCTTAGGGGTACCTACTTACCCTGAAAAAATGACGGGGATCGGGATATGTGAGTTGCGGTCACTCCCGTGTCAGTCCGGTGCCCTATTCATCGATCGGAATATATCATTCATATCACGCCTGTCACGAGAAAATCGAGCTGGGGGTGGGATTGGAGAGAATTCGTGAAATGAGTTAACATCAGTTTTAGGCACCTCTAGGCATGTCCTAACATTACCCAAAGCCCTATTGTGCAGAATTCATTTTGGAGCTCCCTACACCGGGTTGGTATCCTGGATCCCCAACTTTAACCGTTAATATCTCAGTTCTAGTGCATTTTTGCGATAAATTGTTCTGAGATTAACCCCAGCTAATTTTTATGCTTTTTTGATCTGTCCCGGTTAGAAGTCATGAGAGTGCCGCTGGGCGACTCTATGAGGCATAACTCAAAAATGGCCGATTCGCGGGAGCCCAGTTAAAACTATGTTGTACATCTCGTCAAGATCTTTCGAATGAGTGGCTTACAGAAAATATAAAGTCATGGAGACTTTCATCGTTCATTCCCTTGAAAGAGTTTCCCGACCATTTGAAGTCTTTTTTTACTCCATCATTCCACACCGACAACCGCGCACTTCTGCGAGCGCGGAATGGAATGAGTCGTTCACTTTCACTTTCGGATGTGTTTCACGATCATTCTAGTGATTTTTCTAAAGTTTGTTACTTGCATAATCTCAATCTCAACATCAATCTCAAATGCAAATGCAATGTTATGCAAAAGCTTGAACTCATCACAAATGATAACACAACTGAAAAATCGAAAAGGATTTGTTCATTCTATTCCGTGCGCGGTGTCGGTGTGGAATGATGGAGTAAAAAAAGACTTCAAATTATCGGGAAACTTTCAAGGGAATGAACGATACGTCTCCATGACTTTATATTTTCTGTAAGCCACTCATTCGAAAGATCTTGACGAGATGTACAACATAGTTTTAACTAGGCTCCCGCGAATCGGCCATTTTCGAGTTATGCCTCATAGAGTGTACCACCGCCCAGCGGCACTCTCATGACTTCTAACCGGGACAGATCAAAAGAGCATCAAAAATTAGCTGGGGTTAATCTTAGAACAATTTATCGCAAAAATGCACCAGAACGGAGATATTAACGGTTATAGTTGGGGATCCAGGATACCAACCCGGTGTAGGGAGCTCCAAAATGAATTCTGCACAATGGGACTTTGGGTAATGTTAGGACATGCCTAGAGGTGCCTAAAACTGATGTTAACTCATTTTACGAATTTCGCTCAAATCCCAAAAAAATCCATTCTAGCTCGATTCTCTCGTGACAGGCGTGATATTGGTTAGTCTGACCAGTTCGGCGCGTCAGCCTTCCAACCGTGAGTTTATCCATTCCTTTCATCTGTTCCCCGACCAACCAAGTTTCGTCAATCCATTTCTACCCCGCCATTTCGTGTGTGTTAATTAGCTTGTGACTAGTAATGAAATAAATTCTTGTTTTTATTCGTTGCGCAAACCACACCGAACACACATAGCTTGCCTTCTCTAATAGCGGAGAAAGTGAGTATACTTACAAGCCTGTAAACAATCTTTTGCGTAAAACCTTAGTTGCATGCAGGAATTTAAATTTAAAAACATATTTGGAATCCTTACATCATTCCGGTCCGATGTATGCTACTTTCGGCTTAGGTAATTAACTCTGCGAGAACTTTCTTTTTACTTTTTAAATTGTTTTTGTAATTCATGAAAAATAAAGTAGTTAGTCGTGATTGGCATCGAATTTCACCCCAGGAGCCAAACTCGCTTAATTTTAGCTCTTCTGGCAAGGGAGTAATACTAGAAAAAACTGTTTTCGACGTGACGTCATCTGGAACCAATTGGAGGTCGACATTAAAAATGAAGATGTCTATCGTCATCAGCACCCTCGAGAACCCCGAAACACGGTTTCAGAGAATCGGAATTTTTTAGCTGTGCCAAACCCCTCCTGATTTGTCCGATTCTTCGGCAAACGGCCTCATAATGCGACAGGGATCATAATGGAGAAGTTTGAACCCTGAGCGATGCGGTTGACGAAGTTGTAGGGGTAGATTTATACGATTCCAAGATTGGTCGAAATTCCACTCAGAGTGAACCGTCAATTGTGGTTTGCGAACAGCTCGAATGTAAGCAAATCGGAGATGGATGAGATTAAATAAAATTTCAACATATTCTAATAATTACAACATTAGATCCTACTAACGGTTATTTGAGGAGATGAGAAGTGTGGAGATTGAGCGGAGCTAATGACTTAGGATGATCGCGTTCGTGTTCCCTTCGGATATGCTCAACTAATGGAGCCATCGACATGAATCGATTACCACACAGCTTGCAAAACATCTCATTCTTTGATTGTTCCATACCGGAGTGGGGAGTCAATAGCTGAAAAAAAGTATTCGTTTTTGGAATATTTTTTCGAGGTTTAAATACCGTCGCAGTCTCGTGATCTTCACAACTCATATGTGATTCGCTTTCTTTTTTGTTGGAAAAGGATACATCGCATATGTTGCAGTGATCCATGAAATAGTTGTCGGAATTGACGTCAACAGGAACAAAAGACGATGAACGGACAATCTGTATATCACTATTATTGAAGGTGTAATGGCAGCGAGGGAACGTACCTGAGAGGAAGAGCATTCTTGCCATGATTGTGACTGAACAGGATGCATATCCATTCCATCACTATAAACTAGCGCTGAGAGAGTTTCCGACGGGTGCATATTGACAACTCGTCCGCCTAAACATTTCGTGGTAACATTACTTCGCTAGAAGATGAGAAAGATGATGCGGGGGTAATTGATATTTTTTCAAGAAACAAAAGGAAGCTGTACAAAGGAACCCTAAAACGATAAAACTGTGCCATGCCTTCAAGGAGGGGGGGGGGGGGGGGTTCAATTCTTAGAGTAGAGAGCTCCAACCTGTTAGATAGATACTTGCTGGACAAATATTTTTAAAAATTTCGTTTTTGGAGTTATGGGTCAAATAATAAGCTCATTCAATGCTATACATTTCGAAGCACGGAGATAACTTTTTAAAAATATCATTTTCATTTGCAATAGAAGTAGGCTTTGAATCATTAAGATAATGCATCCCTTACGATTGAGCTGTGTCCTTAGAACTCCCCCTTCGTTTTGAAGTGAAGAGAGCAGCAATTGCGAAATAGAAAATGAAACAGAAGATGAATGATATCCACGTGAAGCCACAGGCGATCTTAAATCACTACCATTTCGCGATAAACCTAGGGGGCAGCGGCGAACTTTTAAAGGCATTAAATAAATATCCTGTTATGCTCGACCTATGCATTCGACAGTGCCGAATCATAATATAAAAATAAGATTTATAAAAAATGAGCGAAAACACTAATTATGTTAATTAAAAAATAAACAACGAAATGCCTACCTACCGTACTCTTTAGGATTCCTCGAATTTGCGCTAGGACACATTTATTATTTAGCACTTTCCTTTTATATTTTATTGTATTGCTTAAAAATATATAAATATTTTATGATTGTGAAAATGATCTGAGTGTCTAAAACATAAATCCGATCGATTTTGTAAACGAAATAACAGGAAAGCTATTATTATGCTTATATTAGTCAATCGTGCGTTACATGTGCATTCAACCCAAGGGTTTCGGTATCTCCGAAAGAGATGTTCCGACATCTACCAATGAGGGG
>ABKE04000024.1:0-44485 GCA_000180635.4 Pristionchus pacificus
TCTATATCCGTCGAGGCCCGAATCATCCTTCTCACCCCTCTCAAGCGGCTCAAACAGTTCTCAGGCCCTGGTTATCTTATCCAGGTATCATAGCATTCCTTGCAGTACTTTTATAATATTCTTCGATTAGCGCTCGATTTTCTCATTGAATATTCCCTTACAGGACCGATGACGAGACTCCCCCTAGGCCGACTCTCCGCGCCTCTCAAAATCGTCACCTGGATACGGGTGTGTGTTTGGTAAGTGCCTTAATCGAGTCCTGACATCATAAAGTAGAGTTGAAAAGAGCTGAATTCGCCATGGGAGCAAAGCTCGAAAGTGCTATTCACCCAGAAAATCTATCATTTCAAAACTCACTTGATTTATCGGCATTTCCAAGGCGAGTGCTCTACGTTCAGTTCGTTTTCGGTTTTGCTTTATAATATTCATGGTCACTTAATTTTTAGTCTAACTCCCTCTCTTAAAATTATTGCGTAGAGGTCCTCTTCACTAATGGGAGAGAGGGGAACATAACGACAGGGAACGAATAAATCGAAACCGAATTTTCAACCCTAGTGTTCCTATTAGAGTAGTTCCTCTGACAGATCCCCTAAATGAGAGTCATTCCAGGACGAGTAAGAGGATCGCTTGCTGTCTATGTGGTGTGCTTCTCTTCGCGTTCGGGGTGTACGGTGGAATATTTTACTACTTCTTCTCGTCAAGCTCCTCGTACACGATCACCACTTACGCCCCGAGGGCCCCGATTGCTCCAATGGCCCCGGCCGCCCCGGCTTCCCATATGGAACCGCCCCGCCCGACGGGCCCTGTCGATCCGTGAGTTACCGTACTCAATCCTTATTAACGACAACACGGTAACGACAACAAGTCCATTTCAGAATCTGCCATCCGTCGAATATTCCGGACACTTTCTACAATCAAAGTTGGACTCTACTTCCTGCCCTGCGTCAATGCTTGTGAGTATAAAAGCTCATTAGTTGATTTATTGATTTTTTTCAGTCCGTTTCAACGTCGATCTGATGACGCAATTTAAGAATCGGATGGAGGATGGAGTGTGGGACAGAGAGAATCCGACAAAATTGCCTGTTGGAGGAGGTAAGCGAGAAGTTGCTGTACGGTGGTCAAACTAGTTCCCCGTCAATATGTGTTAGTATAGGGAGGATCACGCGAATTTCAGAAGACGCGTACAAGAAATACTCGATCGAATACGCACTTGCCCTCGCCCGAGACACAAATGGTAAGTGACCGGGAATTGCAATATGAATATCACTATGATACTTGGAGTTTGTTGTTGTTATTTTTATTATTGTTGTTTACATTTCTGTTGATTTGCAGTTACGTACGAGGAGCTGAACGGCTACTGGGGCAAGGAATATAACAAGGTGTGCTCGCTTTCTCGCCACTTACATACGAAAGAGCAACCCCGTATTGAAAGGTTCAGGCAAGGGTTTTTTTCAGGTGAAGTACTCTATCCGAAAAGTGAACGATCCATTGCCTCGCGTCGCTCTCGATTGCGATCAAGCCGTTTACACTGGTTAGTTCGTGATATAGATCCTAGATTACTGTATCTTTCACTTTTCTATTCGATTCCTCTTGAGATTCGTCCACTGATGTTGATCGAGCGCGCTCATCAGTCCAGAAGGGTTCCTTCACTACACTCAGTAAGTCGATACATCGATATCTCGTTGGTGGAACGAGTGTATGTGTGAAAGGAATATAGATAATTACTTTAGATGTCGCGTGCTTCTCTTCGCTCTTGTATTCGGCGAGTTCAAGTCAGCCATACTCGAGGTCGCGAATCATACTGCTGGGCGAGAAAATCGAGTAAGTGAGACAAGTACAACGAATAATATCTCCGAACGACGAATATTATCGTAGCAGTGACGTCCTCTGCAATGGCATTTAGATGACATTTTGTGCGTAATACCGACGGCAGTATTGGAAAAAAAAGAAATACTGTGACAATAGTACCTTGTGTTCTATTAGGTACGGTAGTAATTGTCGATCGTTCAACAGTTATTCACTGTTGACACCACTAATCGTCCCGATCGCGTCAATTTGCCGCGCGATTCGATCGAAACGCGAGCAGAACTGAAATTTCATTTTCAGCAACGGAGTGCGAGGGAACTCTGCGCGACTCAGGAACGCAGAGGAAGGAGCCGAAGCGCGCCTGGTGGTCCCCGAAGAAGAAATCGTCGCCCAAACTGGATTCGTCGCCGATGAAAGTGGACTCGTCCCCGTTGGATATCGATTCCTCCCCGGCCAAGTACGAGAACTACACCCCGACTGGTGAGTATCGTGAAGCAATCTCGCCAGTTGTTTGTGTGCTCAAAGTCATGTTGTAACATTTTATCGATTGGGACATAGAATTGAGGCTGTAACAATAATAGTATCTTGGGCGACAATTCATAACCACCCTACATTTCTTCCGAAATGTCACTGTCCCATTCATATTCTTCATCTTCATCCTGCCCTCCCTCCTCTCCTCTCAACATTTTCCCGTATTCAACCATGAGCACATCAAAAATGTCGTCATCCGGTGCTCCGATCCTCTTGAGAAAGCGATTGCTCTCGTATTCATCCCTCAGTTTCCAACTCTGTCCGATAATCTGTGGAAGAGGGAGGGGGTTAGCTAGGCCAAAATGCTAGTCATACTATACCTCTGTTCTCCACGGATGAGTACCCTTGCTCATCTTTCGTTTCACGCTTATCGCGACTCTTCCCTTTCTTGGAAGTAAACAGTCCCCTACTTCGGACACGTTCACCAATGATCTTCCCAAAAACAAGCGAGTTGTGGTGCATTACCGACATCTTCATCTTCCTATTGAAGTAGTGCGCGGAACTGTTGAATTAGAATTCATTTCTTAGAATTTTACTATAAGATGAAATAGTGAAAAATACCAATGGAAGCGCTTGGGCGAGTAGAGCAAAGACATAGAGTGGAAAGATTCGCACAGTGCTGTTCCAGCTTCTGCAGAACATGCCAGAAAGACTTTAGCAAATTGTTCATCGAAGAGCATAGCGTAGATGAGCTTATACTCTTCAGAATCCTCCTACAAGTTAGAAAAGTACGGCGACATAAGTCACATTTATTATTTATTATCCGGCACACTTATTGTAAATGAATACCTTGATACATTCCTTCAGCGACTTCTGGTTTCTCCCTCCTATCTTTCGTTTCGGGCCTTTTTCTTAGACCTCGTGAGACAGTGTGGGTGCACTTATCGACCAATTTGAACTCCTCATCCTTTTATATTAACGTTAACTAACTTGGAATGCGAAAACAAAAAGAAATCAACCTTCTTCCATTTGTGCTTTCCTGTGCAGTGGTTTGACAAACGATCGCACATATTCTAGGGCAAGTGGCCGATCTTCCCGTTTCGGATATTTAGAGTTGATGTGATATAAATGATTAAAAAAGCTTTTGTACCACTTTGCCAGAGTGGGACAGCTTTCCATCTTCATTCCCTATGAAAATATTGTTGGATTAATTGATGCATTCACTACTACTCACTTTCCACCACTTCTTCCGCAACGGCTTTTGGACATGCCAGAAGTCCCTTTGTGCCTCAATGTCCTTCAGCTTGGGATTCTCTCTCAATCTCTTATCCACCATTGAATTAGAATCCGTCACGCGCATTCTAATAAGTATAGGTTGGAGTTTATTAATACAGTATCCAGTGCTAAACCATACTTCTGTACTCTGTTGGTTCAATTTGTGGCGATTCTCCACACTCCTGGCTACTAAGTAATTAATATATTTTACCTTACTGTGAATCCATCGTCGATAAGTTGCTCTAATACTGTCTCAGTTCCTCGAGACTCCATACGGACAGATTTACCATCTATATTTAGTACAATATTTTAAAGTAACTTCCTTACAAGTTAATTGAACCTATTCCAGGATCCTTCGATGAGAGGGAGGCGGCGCCAACGATGAGACCAAGAGAAGTATCGATTGCGCTGACTTTGCAGTTGGATGCGCACCAACCCGGTGAGTCATATTGACCATCCAATGCCAATACTACTCCTTCCGCCTATGTATTTTTGGGATGATTACGTTGCGATATCTAGGTTACCGGCGCAAATGCTTTCGAAGTGACTCTCGCATCAGTCTCCCATTCCTCATAGACTCGATCAATTGCGGGACTTCCATAAAATCGTATGGCATTGCGCATTGTTCTCTCTTTTGGAGTTGCAATGCCAAGAACTTCGCAGCATTCAAGCAAGCGCTGTAATAAAACTAAGGGTGTACTCTTGATAATTAATAAATTACCGGGAAAGGCGTGCCAGTCACGAATGCAGCGATGGGAAGCTCCTGATTCAATTGAAATACCTGGCTCTTTCCTGTTCCTTTTTTGGATTGGCTGTCCCATCGGAAATGCACATTGCATTCCGTGCACTGGAATTTGACAGAAAGAGCACTTGCGATCTGTATCCATTCCATGCTGATCGGATCGATCAGCCCCCCGCAATCTTGACACCTCCGGAAAAGAGGTTCGAGATTGGCCTTAGCTACTAGGAAAAAGTCGGCGGCAGTCTTTTCCTCCTCTTCCTCAATTTCCTCCTCGTCTTCTTCAATCTGACTCGATTGAGAGGACAACTGGGGACGATAGGATGAGTCCTTCAAATGCACAGTGATAGATAGGTGGCCACGACACTCCCCTACCCATGTATGTGGTCATTTTCTAAAATGAGTTGGTAGTTCATGATGGATCAAGCCCGGAGTACCGTATCCAATCGAATCTACAGTACTCCAATTTGCCGTATATGGTGTATTGTGCCGTATTGTGCACATAGGGATATAATAATTGGACTGATTTACATGGTGAATATCGTAAAGATCTTTTAATTTCAGCCGTTGGTGGAAGGAGTCGAAGAAGAGATTGTACGATTTGTTACATCACATGATGCGGAATGCGTTGTAAAAGGACTGTCAGTGAGTGATTGAGAGGACGCTAATCTATTTATGATCATTCGTTTTAGAGTACAGAAGACTACAGTGCAACGAGGGATTCCCTGCGTTCTCCGTCTAATAACACATCTCCTTATCCAAAAATGCTGCTGATCCAAGTTAGAGGTATTGTAGAGTTTTTGATGAAATATAAGTGAATAACTTTTTTTATGATTTAGGAGAGGAGTTTATCGATGTGAGAGCAGTAGTGGCGTCGAAAGAATCGATTGTCTGCTCATAACTCCTTCGTCACTCATCATTCCACAACGGAAGTGAAAGCAAAGTGTTGGAAAGGAGTTAAGGTAAGGTCAAGAGATAATAAATCGAACTTTATTTATTGTCTTACATGCGAAACAACTAAATTGGGGAGCACCTAAGGTTTGTGATTAACCTCATCAGCCCTTTATTTGGTGGTATGATATTCTCTAAATCTCCCATCGGCGCTTTGGATATTAATTGGCAACTAAATTTTTTTAATAAATATTTTGATTCAATGGCCTAGTGAGGAACGCTATTACAGATTGGGAGTTCCTATCCCGAATGTGTCCAAAATCTGCTATTTTTAAGCTTATCGGGGAAGGAATTTATACATTGACATATGGTACTAACGTAACCCTGGTGCTGTGTGTTAGTTTATCCTCGGTGGGGAACTTTTTTAAAATTTCACGTGCCATGATAATTATTGTTCCATGTTAACTCGATTTACAGGTCAGAACGCCTATGACCCATGGGTCAAAATAAATTGTTAGTTCGTGATCATTACGGTAGCCATATACGCCAACTGTGGGTACTGTAATTTCGATTGGATACGGTACTCGGGTTTGATCCATCATGACCTATCATCCCATTTTAGACCATGACCATATACATGGGTAGGAGAGTGCTCAATGATTGGGCCCTCCCCGGGCACCCTCGGTGGGTTATCTATGGTCCTATGGTGATACTCGAAAATCCCCATAAAACACAAAACTGCTCTTTCTACTGTAGGAACACTGGATATGGCCGAGTCCATTCGATATGTAGATACAGTTTCCATTGTAGGAGGATCGATCGATTGGATGTCTAGCTGGCTGAGGGACAACGGAGGAATGTCGAATAGCTGCTGTAAGGACAATGGATGGAGGTCTAGGAAAGGAATCTAATTTCCTATCTTCACGATTCTAATCATTTGTATTGTTAGGATTCAATGATAGAAATTAGTAATGCACGTGTAACTAATATTTTGTATCGATTAATTTTGATTGAGACTAAATATTTATCATTTCTAATGTTTTCTGCTTAATTTTTGTTATGGTAAATATTTCTCTTGAAAATCGATCTCTACTGCCTACAGTGCCTCTCCGTACACCAGGTCTTCTCTTTTTGCATAATAAGTGCCGAAACACGTAAGACGTCACAGACATCGAAATACGGTGATAATATAGTACAAAACACCGTATCACTTATCTACTTTTACCTATTGTGTTTGGGTTTCAATATTTTAAAAAATCTGAGAGAGTGGAGGTTCTGATGTTTCCTTTTTGCATTTTTAATGCCGTATCACCCCTAGTGTCTTTCTGTGATAGTGAATAATGTCTTAACTGTACTCCCCTGCTCGTTCCCTTCGAATGTTGTTCCCTCGATATCACCACTGTCATCGACAGCGTCCTCGTCTAGATCATCAACCTTCCGTCGTTTCTATGAAGCGCATTTTTAGATAGTTTGCAATTGGTAACTAATACCTCCTGAACATCATCACCATCTAACGATCGAATCTGAGCAGCCTTTAAAGTCATTTAATACGTGCTACTCGTCAAAGGTAAAACCAAATACCTTAGGCGCTCCATGCTCATCGAAATGAATGGGACACCATCTGATGTCTTCCTTAGCTTCGATCCTATCCCTTATCGATTCCAATTCCCGCTTACTACTAACTGCATCCAAGCCAAGTGAGGCCACCCACACCCGCTGGTGAGCAATCTTCGAATTGGCAGGAAAAACACGCGAACCAAGTGATGACGAGCCACATCGAGCACACTTTCGTACTCGCTGTTTGAGCATTTCTAAGCTGAATGTCGTTAAAGGATTCGCAAATCAATTGCATCGTTTAATAGCTAAAACAATGATCTGACTTTATAGAAATGACATAAATGCGATGAGAGGCAAGGAGAGAAATGGAGAATTTTAGTCTCAGTACTCGCGCGTGCGTTAATAAGGACATTACTCGACCAAAATCAATGAAAAAAGGTGCGCGAGCATGATTATAGTCAGTTATAACAGTGAAATAGCGAAATACTGGCTCCATCATCGGTTAGAAAAGTTGTCATGTTGACAACTTCGAACGAGTTTAGCAACAGAAATCGCGCAGGGCACGTTTTAACGAACATTTCTCGACCAAAATAAACGCAAAAGATGGGCTAAAGCGACTATAATCATATTATAAACGGATAATTATCGAAAGAATCGCTACATCGCAGCAAGTGCACTAGTGATGTTGAAAAGTCAGGCCACCGTAGCTTTAGAACTCGCACAGAACACGGTACAAAGGACATTGCTCAGTCAAAATAGATGCAAACAGTAAGCAAACGTTAGTATGGCAGTGCTAACCCCAAAAATTTGAAAACTGAATGGTAAATTGAGCAAAAAAACAGTGAAAACTGAGCAACAGAAGAGAAACCCGAGGAGTAAGGATCTGGCGGGGGGCGTAGGCCCTTTGGGTCAGAGGGTTGGCTACTACAGTATTTCAAACTATGAGTTCAAATGTGTCACATATTTATTGTTCAGTCACAATTAATATTAATTAATAATTTATAATTCTGACGTAATTATTTATTTATTTATTCATTTCGTATTTATTTATAAATAATTCAGTGATTATTTTAGTCATGGCTACCAAGTACGGAGATTTTAACCGTTGGTCGACTTCATTGAAGAGTCTCATGGCTCGTCTCGACGACCTGAACGGGGTCTACGAGCACAAGCTCTGTTTGACCATTGCGACCAATCACGAGTCTCCACAGATCCATTTATATGGAGACAAGGAACTTGTAAGATCAGTCGTAAGGTCGAATCTATTGGAGCAGATGGAATTGTCTGATGACTGCTCTACTGTCATCCAGTTTCCCCTTACTGGAGATTTGGCAGGAGACGTCGACCCCAATACCGTGAGTGAATACTAGAAGCGACTTATGGCATGATTGTATCTGTTAAATGAGAGCATCTGAGATGAAGGGAAACCATCGATCTACAGTAACCGTATCGATCTACAGTTACCGTATCGATCTACAGTAACCTATCGATCTACAGTAAACGTATCGATCTACAGTAACCGTATCGATCTACAGTAACCGTATCGATCTACAGTAACCGTATCGATCTACAGTAACCGTATCGATCTACAGCAACCGTATCGATCTACAGTAACCGTATCGATCTACAGTAACCGTATCGATCTACAGTAACCGTATCGACCTACAGTAACCGTATCGACCTACAGTAACCGTATCGACCTACAGTAACCGTATCGATCTACAGTAACCGTATCGATCTACAGTAACCGTATCGACCTACAGTAACCGTATCGATCTACAGTAACCGTATATATCGATCCTACCTTTCTGATCTTGAGTTTCGATCTATCGTACTCTTTCCAGACCGCCAAGCCGTCGATAAACAAAAGGAGAGGGGTGGTTGACTGTCTCGAGATCGAAAACTTTCCCTCCAAGTTCGTCTTCAAAAAGGGAGCCCCTCCTCTATGGTGGCCAGAAAACGTGGTATTCGGATCCTTCCATAAGGGCCGCAATGCCTCGGAGAAAGGTATGAATTTGCCTTTCCTTCTACACAATTGTGAATATGCATCTAATTTGAGGGGGGGGGGGTCATATATCATATTAGTGTGTGATCGATAGGAGACAATAACTTAATCCAGGCGAGGTCTCTGCGGACATGGGGGCTGTTCTCAGTTCCTATGGGGATTACAGTCGGAGAAGAGCAGATGCTCTAGAAAACATGGAATGGGACACGGCTTTGCCGGTGAGTATCATAGGAGTACGGTAACTATCGATTATATTTTCGTAAATTCACATGGATTACGGTAGGTAATTGATATTCTAATCAGATGATGAAGAGGCTGCGTCTGAAGGAGATCTCCTATGGAGAGGGGAAGTCGGCTATGAGTACCATAGTGAAATCTCGAGATGAGGTGATACAATGAAACATGGGATAAATGACACAATTATAATTCAGCCGGAGATCGCTACTCAGTCCAATCTGGGCGGTCGTGAGGAGGAGAGGGAGAACGATGAAGGGAATAATGAGGTATTAGTGATCTTGGTATACGGTAATGAAAGAATATGCAACTAAACGATAAGCAGAACATGGAAATAGTATGGGGAGCATATATGTACGTAATATGGCCTATGTTAAGATCGGGGAAGAGCTGGAGGAGAGAAGGGGGGACGAAGAAGTAATGGGACAGGAACCAAGAACTGCCGAGGAGATGGTATCGATAGTAGGGGAAGGAAGAGCAGAGGGACAAGAGAATATTGTGAGTGATCTATACTTATTGACTCGAATTGAGTAAAATCAAGGGATACGGTAGACATATTTCAATGGAAAAAAGAGATAGGGAAATGAAATGTTTAATTAATCCTTCTATCTCGTCATCATCCCTCTATTGTCTCCCTCACTATCTCTATTTTTAAGGAGTATCTCGTGAGAGATGAGGAGAGAAGGGAGGGGGGGGAATGATGTCGGTACCCTATCCCTCATTATACCTGACGATTGATTCAAATGACAATCCAAATCAGATAAATAAAGGAGAGGGAATATGACATCATAGTAATGGTCGTTATCTAATATCTACCCCTTTTCCTAATGTACAGCAGGAAGTAGGGAAGGAGTGGGGAAGTAGTAAAATTAGAGAAAAGCATACCACTATCGACAAAAGCGGACGAAATGACCCAAAACCTAACCACCGCAAGAGTAATATCCTTCAAAAATTGTGATAGCAAACCGCATCCTAGGTTTCATGACCTGAGTATTTGACCCTGCAGGTAGGGGTGGGGAGGGAGGATGAAACAGGGAAAGGGAGGGTATCGGAGGAAGGAGGGGAGAGGGGGGTGGCAGGAGTCAGTTCCCTTTCCCTCATTATATCTGGAGATTGATTCAAATAACAATCCGATCCAGACAAATAAAGGAGAGGGAAAATGACACCATCTAATTAGTTATCATGTTTCTCTTATATAAATCCTAATGTGCCCCAAGAAGTAGGGAGCGAGAGGGGAAAGGAAATGGGTACGGAGAGATAAATAGGGAGGATGAAACAGTGAAAGAGCGGGATCAGTGATCGGAGGAAGGAGGGAAAATAGGGAGGGATGCATGGTGAAATTAATCTACTCTACTATTACATTAACAAGAGAATTGAAGAAACTTGTTTAGTTGAAGGCTATCGATAAGATACCGGATGAAGGAGCATGGAAGGGAACGGAAGAAGGATCAGGAAGAATAATGAGAGGGAATGGAAGAGGAGGAGTGAGAGGACAGACAAGAGGAGGAATGAGAGGATCGAGAGGAAGAGGAGGGGTGAGGGATCTATCTACGAAATCAATGAGAAGCATAACCTATTCAGGGTGCTGGAGGAATGAGAAGTGAGATGGGAGAGGGAATGGAGATGATGCAAATGAGGGATGGAAATGGAATGATGGAGGAAGTGAGTAAACATCATAATTGATTGGAACATAAATGTGAATGGGGAATGGAAGGGGAATCAATAATCGGTGTAACTTAGATGGACAGCCAATGGAATGTGATGGATGTGGGAGGAGCAATGGGAAGAGATGGAGATCGATATGAGGTGATTATCATAGATAGAAACAATAATATGCATATTGGAATCAGATGGGAAAGGAGGGGAAATGTCACTATTGAAATATTGCAGATTCAGGGCGGAGAGGGATTGAGAATGGAAGAACACGGAATGAATGGAATGGATGGAGGAATAGGGAAGAAGAGAGGAGTGAGTGATAAATGTTATTCGAGAAACAGTCTATGTTCAGGCAATGGAGGAGTACGGTAGGGAAGAAGAAGGGATGAGGGACATGGAACTGACTGTGGATGTGGATGGAATGAAAAGAGGGAGAGGGGGTGCAGCAACGAGAGGAGGAGGGGGAAGGGGAGGGACTGTGAAAAGAGAAAGAGGAGGAATGATTGCGATGACGGGAGGAGTGAGTGAATAATATAGCTTATAAATCGAATGAAACACTAGTTCATAACGAGAGCAAGGGAAAAGAACGGAAAGAGAAACAGCGAAAATGCGGGAGTAAATCAACAATATTTAGGGATACGAAATGGAAGGAAGAGGAGAGAGAGGCAATGGACGGATGGAGGGATGGAACAGAATGAGCGATGGGGGAGGAATTGTGAGAGGAGGTGGAATGGAAATGGGAATGGTAAGAGTTAGTGACCCACCTTCATTCTGCTTGAGAGGGAGGGAGTGAGGAGTGAAGATCCAATCTGGAATGAAATACTTTAAGATCGGAGTGGGAAGACCGGGACAGAGAGAGGAAACAACCTATCAGAGATTGGTGAAGAGACTCGATCTTGAGGACCCCGTTCGTTTCAAATTTTAATCCCTTTTTCATTGGCTAGTATTACTCATATCTGATTTTGATCTCTCAGAAGCCTCTCATGCCTCGTCCTCCCAAAGTGCCCACCCTCTCACCTGATGTCAACGAGATCACTCTCAATTTAACATTCGTTCGTTATTCTCTTTTTCTATAATATGAACGATATCTGTCCAGGTCGGGTACTACAACTCAATGCTGACTCTGACGACCAATCCAGATTGTACACTCTCCTTCAATCTGCACAATCTCCCTTCCTTCCCTATCATCAGAGGACTAAAGTTCCGAGCGAGATTCCATAATGGAAAGATTATCTCCACTAGCATTCCGATTAGTGCATGGGCCACTGCAGCCGTTCACGATGTTATCATTGAATATTATCGTAGCTAAATTACATCTAAGAAATATCCTGTTTTGTTGTTCTCAAAGTTATCGCATAAAGATACCCCTCTTCCCTCCAGACACTTGACACGAGTATGTGAATCCGAAATGAGATTTCCGAAAATCCGAAAATATTTAATAAAAATAAATTAAATTAAATATAAAAATATAATTTTACAGAAAAGTCAGTGTTCAATCAGTGAGAAAATCAACAGCCCTCTGAGGGAGAGGGCTCGCTACCTCTGTCTCAGAGGTCTGTCTATCAGAAACTTCGAGAAGGAAAGAGTGGTAGACAAACCTCTGAGTCAGAGGGCTCTCTATCAAAAAGTCAAATTTGCATAAAAATACATTTTAATCGTTTTAATTATTAATTATTATAATTATTGAAACATAAAACTTGCCAGGAGGCGGTAAAGGAAGTATTAGCTCATATTGTAAAAGATAAAACTCCCTAGTCATCCCTCAACTGAAAGAGGACGAAAGAGCATGATTTTCATTTCCTTTACCACCTCCATTCACTTATTCCCCCTCACTTCCTTCTCAGATGAGTAGACGCCATTCATCTACATTCAACCTCACTGGTACGAAGAGAAGGGCAACGCCCTCTCCAACTCGCTCACCTTCTCGTCTTCCTTCTTCTCGTGTTCCCATCCGTCCTCCTCGCCCCGTTGCTCCTCCTCCTCTGCTCGTTGTTGCCGACTCTGGAGATGGAATAGTGCAGATTGACATTCTTGACCAGTTTGTGTTTCACTTAGATAGATTTAAACAGGTTTGATCATTTAGACCTGATCTCCCTACGAGGGAAGATAGATATGGTGACGACATCAGAGGCAACACTAATCTAGTTGGATGCAGCACCACGATTGGTGAGGTTTCACACAGAGAGGGAGGGGAAGTATTCAGGGAGAAGAGGGAGAAAGGGGAGAAATATTGGAGAGGGGAAGGAATCACTACCCTGCCCCCCATTATGACTGGAGATTGATCTCAATTACAATCGAATCCAGGCAAATAGAGAGTAGGGTCATGTGACTCGGTTCCAACTAATCAGAGAAAAGAGGGAGAAAAAGAAAGAAAAGTTTCAGATACATGTCACCTGGCACTTCCGGACTGCGACATCGATGGAAAAGTGCTGAGAGGGAGGAAACTGCGCTACGTGGCGTGTCGATTGCAGAAGATTGGAGGTGCATCGCCTGAAATGATAAATTATAGTTAACGCAATAAGTTTAGATCAGTCGATAGCAGTTTGCTCGTGTGACCAAAGTAGGAGAAATAGAATCGAGGTGATTAATAGAACGAAAGATAAGCGAACGATAAGCATCCGCATTCCAGAGAATTGACCCAGCTGTAATGATCGGTAGTTACGAGGAATATCAACGGGAAGAATGTCTCCATCTCTCTATTGCTCGATCTCTCCCTATTTGCACTGATTTCCTATCTGAGATCGAGCATGCGGTAGTAATAGAGGAATCAGTGCAGTTCTCAGTTGATCCATGCCTCTTCCTTGTTAGAGACAAATGGAATAGTAGTGGAGTGATTAAGATTACTCGAATGACTCTCACGTGTCTCACGTGTCATTCCCAGAGATGTACTCACTGCATGTAAGAAATATAAAATATATCAACTATTATGAGCACTTTTATGATTCAGGACAATTCAATCTGGCCATCAAGAAAATATTCAAGAGATACGAGAGGAAATTGAAGAAGAAGAAGAGTCGCGCCCACCTCTAGTAATGGCCGATCCTCTCCCGAACTGCGTACACGGCTCATCAATGGAGTCGAGAAGGGCAGGTACTGAAAGAATTATAATTCATTATGACAAATAAATAATTTGAGTAATGCGAATCGTCGATAGAGATGGGGTGGTGAGACAAGAAAGTGTCCACCTCCAATACTCTCAGTGTTGCAAACATCTTGTGCACTCTCTCCCACTCGTACCACTCTCAACATCATTTGCTCTCGAGAGAAGACTTCTCATCCATTACGAGGCGTCGTTCACGCAAGGAGCTGTTAGCCTTACCGGTTAGAATTATTTACAAGTAGATAATCAATGAATTCTCGTTTATATACAGGATACTGGAATATTCTAAGAGAGTTTCGAATCAGAGATGAACAGGATCCAGATGTGATTCTTTCTCTCTCATCCCTTAAACGAGGCTGGACTGAATATCTATCTCATCTAGATGTTCCATCACAACAATTTCTTTGTCCCAAATGTGGACTGTATCCGGAGACGCTCATTTTTGACGCCACAACGATAGGAACACGCGGAGATCTCGCTTCTTATGCAGCTAAGAGGGACACTAATAAAGTGAGATTGTAATTGAAACATAGAAACGCGAGGTGTCCATTGAACAGATTCTCAATTCGCACACCCCTGGATGGTTTGGAACTAGAGAGATGAGACGACAGATGAGAGCATTCTCAAACGGTGAAGGGCCAGTGAAGTTCGAATGAATAGAAATATAATTACAATTAATTTCCTATAATTTAGAACATGGGTACCCACCGAATTCACTGCTCTCATCCGTGATTCCATCGGATCTAATGACATGTTCAATATCCGTTATCAACCTTTTTACAATATGATGTTCTCAGATAGTCCAATACCGGACATTCTTAAGGTTATCATTTCTACACAAAAGGAATATAAAATAAGTTAAACTTGATCTTACCAGGTTGGCAGTGACGGACGGGCTCGCCAGCTCTTGACTTCAATTATCGACGAGACCGTTCAGTATTCTGAAAAGGAAACTGCTGAAGATATGCTACGGTATATGCCTATACTGTACATCGCATTGTGCGAGATTGGATTCGATTCGATTCCCAAGTCTCTCCTCGAAGGTGCGTTCGAACTAGGCTTTACAATTATTGGGGAATTCAAAATTTCAGTTCTCCGTGCCGCCCTCACTCTCAATGATTCTATTCTGAGAAGCCCAATAAGGAGAGATTCGATATACGGTCCTCCTATCGATACATTACTGGAATATTACCCCAACTGGCCACTGAAGAGAGGGAGGCCAATCTATCAAAAGGATTCGAGAACAGATAACATGGACTGTTCACAGAAGCTAGGACGTGGGACCCCTCCTATTGAGCAAAATATACAAAATCATTTTTAGATGGTCATGATAAGCTCTCTCCTGGTATTATGATTGCAACTTGCCATCATAGATATACATATGGATTCTCCATACTGACTTCGTGCGAGAGCCCCCGACATATATTTGAGATGCTAATAACACGAATGGATGGAGGAGATATGCCCAGGAATATAATCTATGACAATTCCTGTCACCTATCTGCTTACTGTCTTGCAAGGGAGCCTGGCAGATTCAAGTGCACTCGATTTTTCATAGATAGGTTAGATTTCACAGGAATAACTAAAATCAAACAAATTCTGTCGTAGATTTCACGAGAAGAATCATAGAACGTGCTCTCCCACAATGAAGATGTCTGCCTATTCTAGCGATGAAGCGCTCGCCAAGATCAACACTCAGTCTGTAGAGCAGACAAATGCAACTCTTAGACATATTCGTAATATCATCCCCTTTCTCAGTGTAGACAAGTATCGCAAATGTCTAATGTTATACTTATCTCGAAACCAGAGAAAAAGTCTGATTAAATAACCACAGTCCGGTTTCTATGTTCACTTTTTTGCTGTTCATTTAAGATTCGTTTGTTTTAGTTGTTATTCATAAGGTACTGACCACCTGATAAATCGGTCTTTCCAGTGTGAATTGGCCGGGAAAGTGAAGGTGCCAGAGGAAAAGACGACTTCATCGTGACGAGTCTGTACTGGCGCGTCTGAAACGGTTCTCGCATAATATCTAAAAAAATAAACAATCGATTTTCATACAGCCAAAGGTCTATGTTCGTGCATTTCCTACCGCATCTTAATAGTATTGCCTAACCAGAAAACACCAGACCAACGATAAGAATAACTAACGTGTAGGAATGTCCACGATCCGCTTCGGTTTGCTGATATGGGCGGCGCGCTAAACGTGTTCTCCGAAGCAGCGAACACGTCCATCTGGAAGGTTCTACCATTAAAATAAAAGGATTTCGAGCTGTTGATCTTCTGATAATGACACAGACTATCGGGAACACAGGAATATAAATATATATAAAACAGGAATATATTCGAATATAAATATAAATACGAGAAACGACTCAACACGCGAAGTGGGAGAATATCGAATGTGAGTGGAGGAAGGGAAGAGGATCGAGAGGTAGATCATGCGCGCGCTATCTATATGAATTAATAAAGGCAAAATAGGAGCATTCAAGTGATCAGGCAACACTAACTCAGCGGGGGAAGAGAACAGCAACAGTAACTAATGAGAGAGGAAATAGTGGAGTCACAAAATGCTGATAATAATAAATATACTGTAACTATAAAGACATCAGAACGGTAATTACACAGTATTGATTAATAATATGCATACAGGTAGCCAAACCTCTGACCCAGAGGTAGACAGCCCTCTGAGGGAGAGGTAGCCAACCCCCTGAGAGAGAGGGCCTACGCCCCCCAGGCTAGATCCTTAATGAACGAAGAAAAATCGAAAAAGTTGGCAACGTGCCAAATTAGGAAACAGGCATGCCCGTAGAACACACCATGCACGCACACCATATTTTTGTTTTTTGTATTTTTTAATATTTTAGAATTTTTAAAAAATTCTAATATTTTGGCAATTGTCCATAAATAATAAGCTCCTTCAAATAAAATTAAATGTTCTATCTCTGCCGGGTCCCTTTAATGGACACCGAGGAGGGCTGACACGCGATTTAAGTAAGTTTGTCAGATTCCGTCTTCTGCCCGCTCTCTCTTTATTCACGCCGGAGAGAGTGTGCTCAGAATGAAGAACCGGATTCTGACAGCCCTCTTTTTAGAAGCAGTTTTTGCCGTGGAAATCAGAGGAATCGGGAGGAAATCGAATGCGGAGGTGAGGTTAGTCCAGGTTCACTCCGCTCTAGTGAGGTGTTAGGAACTCTCGGTGTCAGATTGAATGCAGTCTCTTTTAGAGATTCCAAAAAAAGATCGAGAACATTCGGCAAATTTAGGTTCGGTACGGTGTAGTATTTAATCCGAAGTCCCTTGTCCCTCCTTTCGTTTTTCTTCCACAACCTCTGGCGTTTTCGAACGTTTCGCATAGTTTTTTTCCTTACTCGGATCTGAGATTGACATTAAAACTCAGTAACGAATATCCCATCACTTGATGCGTTTTCTTCGTGGAGCAGTGTCTGTTTCCGCGATGACTCACAACGCATCTGATTCAGTCTCTGTTATCTTATCTTCCCTTAGTTTTGCGCAATACTTAGTTTTTGCGAAATGTTTACATTCCATTAGGTAGATCAATTTCAACTTTCGAGCGATAACAGTATACTCACCATCAGAAACAAGAGCATCTTGATAGATTTATTGTCGTTTTCCGAAGTAGAAAACTCTCAGAGCTTGTGTTTTTGTCGTGGTGTTGTTTTTTTTTGTCTTTTGTTATGTCGTTGTTTGTTTTACTAGACTGCATGATGCTTATTCATTCTTTCGGGATCTGTAAAAATGTTGAAATTCGATCGAAGAATGCCTTCCCCCATCGGTCTCTGGCCTCAGGGCGAGTTTCGCGCTTACAGGCTCTATTCACAAAGGATGACTAGGAGGGTGGCACTCATGTTCTCACTCCTTGCTCTCTCACTGTCCAATACTCTCTACAGATAAGGGTGAATTGATAGTGACTTCCTCGATAAAACAAAGGTCTTTCTCTCTCTCCATTTCCCATACTCTCTCGCTTTCTGCGAGAGATCATGCCGAATGGAGAGTATCTTGCTCATCGGGATGAAAGAAAGGATACGTCATATGCCTTATCACCTCCTATCACTTCCAGTCACTTCATGATTCGAATGTGTGAAGCACTCACAGAATATCATGAATAGAATTGGAGATGAGATTGATCATGAACAGGAATGGAGATGGATTCATTAGGATCTTCAATAGGGCCTTCATAGCAATGTATCCGATGAGAGGCTACGAGAAATGAAGAGACTTCTTTCGTTACTCTTGAACGTAGTCATGGATTGACTAGGAACGGCTTTACAATCAATGATTCACGTCGCGTACTCTAAAACTTCTCCAACCGGCTCCAGTTCCCCATGATTGAGCAACAGCAATAAATGGGAATTTTTGATGACTTGCACATAGATTTGCACACTCACCTACACAATATCACATCAGTTGCTATCACGCCCCTCACTGTCCTCATACCTCGAGTCGACGACTCTTGTGGAACGCGATATTGTCGTTTTTTTTTTCACTCGGTAGTGCCAATCGGAAAAACTCCAGCAAGCGTATTGTGTAAAATTCACGTTTGATCTCCTTAGAAACGTACGGACGGCATACGTGCTGGTAGTTTCAGCAGTATAACTTCTAACTTGAAAGCTCACTCTAGAGTTCGTCTCAAGTCCGCATATTTCCCAATATTTCAATTATCTCGTAATCAGTTATCGCTTCGATCGAGTTTGCTCGCCGCATAGTTAACCTCTTCCACTACAAAACTAGCTTTGTCGACTACACTATGCCCCCTGAATATAACGGGCCCGCGGTGACTCAGAGCTTATCGTGTTTTTTTCGCGTTATCTGCACATTTCATTTAAATTTCTCTAATTTATCAGATTTAACTTTTCTAAAATACAATGGATTCCAAATATCGACGAGTTCGCGTCGTACTAGTGACGCATTCCATGTATTCTGCCATTCTGTGTTGCAAGCCTTTCTTCTGATCTTATCTATCACTTTACTCTGGGTTTGTCTGATTTGACGATGCCGCTTTTTCGTTCACTTTCATTCCATTTGCACCTATTTTTTTCTGATTGGCGAGAGAATATTGCGAAATGGGAGATTTGCACGCCTTTCATCGAAACGAACATAGATATTCCTTCAATTCAACTCACGGTTTTATTGCTACAAAACTTGACACCCACACTAACCTCTCTGAAAATAGCTAAATTTTCATGTCACTTGTTGCTTGTATTGCCTCACGAGCTGACTATTGAAGTATTTTTCCACTGCCACTCCACCCCAGTCGCCATTTGAATAGTCTATAATCCGAACTACTGCCTATAGTCATAGTCTATCATTCTCGTGAGCGATTTCAATCCCATTTTACTGCCGTATTACATGCGTATGAACTTTTTATGCGAGTGCGCGCGTCATTTTAGGGCAATCCTAGTGACTCTGCCTCTGATCTTTACATCCATCCGTTACTCGTTAGTTGTCAGTTGCCGAATTTTCTGATCCTAAATCCAGCTCCTATTTTCTTTCTGATCCTAAATCCAGAATTTTCTGATCCTAATGTACTAGCATTTTACGAATGTTACCCGGTCAAATGTCACCATGGGGATGCTGCATATTGTATTACTGTTGATAATTTTCCGCACCTTCTTTCTGCTATCAGCTCAAATGAGAGGCATTTTCCCCGCCATCCCTATCGCATACCGAAAAGTGGTTTCCAACATTGGTTTCTGTCCTCTGAATGCACTTGATCATGGCAGGACGTAACATCATACGCGTCTCTTCTG
Source organism: Pristionchus pacificus (assembly GCA_000180635.4). Taxonomy (NCBI): domain Eukaryota; kingdom Metazoa; phylum Nematoda; class Chromadorea; order Rhabditida; family Neodiplogasteridae; genus Pristionchus; species Pristionchus pacificus. The sequence continues at coordinate 19,503 of ABKE04000024.1, forward strand.
ATCAACAATCAGTTTTTGCCGTCTGTTGCGGTCGAGAGGTGTCCGTTTCTCCCTGTTCCCTCTTTGCGTTCTAGAATCGCGTTTGCATGCGCATTGCAGAGTTTCCTCATACGGACTTTATCTTATGTTCACGCTTTATATCACAACTAAGATTCTTTTTTTCGCAAAAAAAAATGTGCGTGAAATTCGCTTGAAAAATCGTCACCTTGCACGTGTTTGTCGTTTTTGTCTATTTTCACACCGAGGAGTCCCCATATTTATGCAAACCTTCTCCACTTGCGGAAAGACAGCGCACAATACAGAGAACCATTGCTGAGTTATCATATTTTACCCTCGATTCTCGCTAGAGACGATAAACAGTAGAAGCGATCTCATATTTTTGTTTGTGCAGCTACTTTACCTTCTCATCACCTCTCTTTTTTCAACGAATTTCTTCGAGTTTTCTCTTATTTTTCACTTTTCTTCCTAAAAAAAAAAGCTGAAAATCCTCATAAAGTGACTCACAATCGCATAAGATTGCGTCCTTTATTGTCCTTGCTGATTATAGACTTCCGCCCTCCCTCCGGGGAAGGAGCGAAGTATACAGATTAGAGGCTCTCGCCCTTAGCTAACTAAGGTTATTAGCCTTCACGACTCCTCGCAGACAGTTTCTTCCTTCCGTTTCCGCGTTTATTACGGTTTGTCGTGATCAGCCAACCTCTGGTTAAAGCACAGTAATGAGTATATCCATAGTGGCCTATCAGAAACCTGTCAAAAAGTTAAACCCCTAATGTGCCACTGTGATCAATCTGTACCTTTATCAACCCGATCAGAATGCACTCTGCTATTTTGTTCTCGAGGCGAGGAGTTCCCTGTCAATATGTCCTTACCTTAGTCAGATTGTCCTTATTTTCACGAGTTATCTGATAAGATTTTCGCTTTTTGGCATTTTCTCTGAAAAGGGCTTCTTTTTTGCACATATTGTTCTGTCTCGCGGTATTCATCATTCACCCGATCACTGACTCTCTTTCCCATGCACAGCGTGTCAGAGGGGTCAGATAATTCAATTATCGCGGCGGAGGAGAATCTTCATCGCCCCTCTCGAGTGAAATGAGCGGTTGGTTTCCAGAGAATGAGAGAGAGAGAAGCTGAGAAATAGGACACAATTGTTATTATACCATCGTTTTACTGATACTCACGAGAGCATGATTATAGTCAGTTATAACAGTGAAATAGCGAAATACTGGCTCCATCATCGGTTAGAAAAGTTGTCATGTTGACAACTTCGAACGAGTTTAGCAACAGAAATCGCGCAGGGCACGTTTTAACGAACATTTCTCGACCAAAATAAACGCAAAAGATGGGCTAAAGCGACTATAATCATATTATAACGGATAATTATCGAAAGAATCGCTACATCGCAGCAAGTGCACTAGTGATGTTGAAAAGTCAGGCCACCGTAGCTTTAGAACTCGCACAGAACACGGTACAAAGGACATTGCTCAGTCAAAATAGATGCAAACAGTAAGCAAACGTTAGTATGGCAGTGCTAACCCCAAAAATTTGAAAACTGAATGGTAAATTGAGCAAAAAAACAGTGAAAACTGAGCAACAGAAGAGAAACCCGAGGAGTAAGGATCTGGCGGGGGGCGTAGGCCCTTTGGGTCAGAGGGTTGGCTACTACAGTATTTCAAACTATGAGTTCAAATGTGTCACATATTTATTGTTCAGTCACAATTAATATTAATTAATAATTTATAATTCTGACGTAATTATTTATTTATTTATTCATTTCGTATTTATTTATAAATAATTCAGTGATTATTTTAGTCATGGCTACCAAGTACGGAGATTTTAACCGTTGGTCGACTTCATTGAAGAGTCTCATGGCTCGTCTCGACGACCTGAACGGGGTCTACGAGCACAAGCTCTGTTTGACCATTGCGACCAATCACGAGTCTCCACAGATCCATTTATATGGAGACAAGGAACTTGTAAGATCAGTCGTAAGGTCGAATCTATTGGAGCAGATGGAATTGTCTGATGACTGCTCTACTGTCATCCAGTTTCCCCTTACTGGAGATTTGGCAGGAGACGTCGACCCCAATACCGTGAGTGAATACTAGAAGCGACTTATGGCATGATTGTATCTGTTAAATGAGAGCATCTGAGATGAAGGGAAACCATCGATCTACAGTAACCGTATCGATCTACAGTTACCGTATCGATCTACAGTAACCTATCGATCTACAGTAAACGTATCGATCTACAGTAACCGTATCGATCTACAGTAACCGTATCGATCTACAGTAACCGTATCGATCTACAGTAACCGTATCGATCTACAGCAACCGTATCGATCTACAGTAACCGTATCGATCTACAGTAACCGTATCGATCTACAGTAACCGTATCGACCTACAGTAACCGTATCGACCTACAGTAACCGTATCGACCTACAGTAACCGTATCGATCTACAGTAACCGTATCGATCTACAGTAACCGTATCGACCTACAGTAACCGTATCGATCTACAGTAACCGTATATATCGATCCTACCTTTCTGATCTTGAGTTTCGATCTATCGTACTCTTTCCAGACCGCCAAGCCGTCGATAAACAAAAGGAGAGGGGTGGTTGACTGTCTCGAGATCGAAAACTTTCCCTCCAAGTTCGTCTTCAAAAAGGGAGCCCCTCCTCTATGGTGGCCAGAAAACGTGGTATTCGGATCCTTCCATAAGGGCCGCAATGCCTCGGAGAAAGGTATGAATTTGCCTTTCCTTCTACACAATTGTGAATATGCATCTAATTTGAGGGGGGGGGGTCATATATCATATTAGTGTGTGATCGATAGGAGACAATAACTTAATCCAGGCGAGGTCTCTGCGGACATGGGGGCTGTTCTCAGTTCCTATGGGGATTACAGTCGGAGAAGAGCAGATGCTCTAGAAAACATGGAATGGGACACGGCTTTGCCGGTGAGTATCATAGGAGTACGGTAACTATCGATTATATTTTCGTAAATTCACATGGATTACGGTAGGTAATTGATATTCTAATCAGATGATGAAGAGGCTGCGTCTGAAGGAGATCTCCTATGGAGAGGGGAAGTCGGCTATGAGTACCATAGTGAAATCTCGAGATGAGGTGATACAATGAAACATGGGATAAATGACACAATTATAATTCAGCCGGAGATCGCTACTCAGTCCAATCTGGGCGGTCGTGAGGAGGAGAGGGAGAACGATGAAGGGAATAATGAGGTATTAGTGATCTTGGTATACGGTAATGAAAGAATATGCAACTAAACGATAAGCAGAACATGGAAATAGTATGGGGAGCATATATGTACGTAATATGGCCTATGTTAAGATCGGGGAAGAGCTGGAGGAGAGAAGGGGGGACGAAGAAGTAATGGGACAGGAACCAAGAACTGCCGAGGAGATGGTATCGATAGTAGGGGAAGGAAGAGCAGAGGGACAAGAGAATATTGTGAGTGATCTATACTTATTGACTCGAATTGAGTAAAATCAAGGGATACGGTAGACATATTTCAATGGAAAAAAGAGATAGGGAAATGAAATGTTTAATTAATCCTTCTATCTCGTCATCATCCCTCTATTGTCTCCCTCACTATCTCTATTTTTAAGGAGTATCTCGTGAGAGATGAGGAGAGAAGGGAGGGGGGGGAATGATGTCGGTACCCTATCCCTCATTATACCTGACGATTGATTCAAATGACAATCCAAATCAGATAAATAAAGGAGAGGGAATATGACATCATAGTAATGGTCGTTATCTAATATCTACCCCTTTTCCTAATGTACAGCAGGAAGTAGGGAAGGAGTGGGGAAGTAGTAAAATTAGAGAAAAGCATACCACTATCGACAAAAGCGGACGAAATGACCCAAAACCTAACCACCGCAAGAGTAATATCCTTCAAAAATTGTGATAGCAAACCGCATCCTAGGTTTCATGACCTGAGTATTTGACCCTGCAGGTAGGGGTGGGGAGGGAGGATGAAACAGGGAAAGGGAGGGTATCGGAGGAAGGAGGGGAGAGGGGGGTGGCAGGAGTCAGTTCCCTTTCCCTCATTATATCTGGAGATTGATTCAAATAACAATCCGATCCAGACAAATAAAGGAGAGGGAAAATGACACCATCTAATTAGTTATCATGTTTCTCTTATATAAATCCTAATGTGCCCCAAGAAGTAGGGAGCGAGAGGGGAAAGGAAATGGGTACGGAGAGATAAATAGGGAGGATGAAACAGTGAAAGAGCGGGATCAGTGATCGGAGGAAGGAGGGAAAATAGGGAGGGATGCATGGTGAAATTAATCTACTCTACTATTACATTAACAAGAGAATTGAAGAAACTTGTTTAGTTGAAGGCTATCGATAAGATACCGGATGAAGGAGCATGGAAGGGAACGGAAGAAGGATCAGGAAGAATAATGAGAGGGAATGGAAGAGGAGGAGTGAGAGGACAGACAAGAGGAGGAATGAGAGGATCGAGAGGAAGAGGAGGGGTGAGGGATCTATCTACGAAATCAATGAGAAGCATAACCTATTCAGGGTGCTGGAGGAATGAGAAGTGAGATGGGAGAGGGAATGGAGATGATGCAAATGAGGGATGGAAATGGAATGATGGAGGAAGTGAGTAAACATCATAATTGATTGGAACATAAATGTGAATGGGGAATGGAAGGGGAATCAATAATCGGTGTAACTTAGATGGACAGCCAATGGAATGTGATGGATGTGGGAGGAGCAATGGGAAGAGATGGAGATCGATATGAGGTGATTATCATAGATAGAAACAATAATATGCATATTGGAATCAGATGGGAAAGGAGGGGAAATGTCACTATTGAAATATTGCAGATTCAGGGCGGAGAGGGATTGAGAATGGAAGAACACGGAATGAATGGAATGGATGGAGGAATAGGGAAGAAGAGAGGAGTGAGTGATAAATGTTATTCGAGAAACAGTCTATGTTCAGGCAATGGAGGAGTACGGTAGGGAAGAAGAAGGGATGAGGGACATGGAACTGACTGTGGATGTGGATGGAATGAAAAGAGGGAGAGGGGGTGCAGCAACGAGAGGAGGAGGGGGAAGGGGAGGGACTGTGAAAAGAGAAAGAGGAGGAATGATTGCGATGACGGGAGGAGTGAGTGAATAATATAGCTTATAAATCGAATGAAACACTAGTTCATAACGAGAGCAAGGGAAAAGAACGGAAAGAGAAACAGCGAAAATGCGGGAGTAAATCAACAATATTTAGGGATACGAAATGGAAGGAAGAGGAGAGAGAGGCAATGGACGGATGGAGGGATGGAACAGAATGAGCGATGGGGGAGGAATTGTGAGAGGAGGTGGAATGGAAATGGGAATGGTAAGAGTTAGTGACCCACCTTCATTCTGCTTGAGAGGGAGGGAGTGAGGAGTGAAGATCCAATCTGGAATGAAATACTTTAAGATCGGAGTGGGAAGACCGGGACAGAGAGAGGAAACAACCTATCAGAGATTGGTGAAGAGACTCGATCTTGAGGACCCCGTTCGTTTCAAAATTTAATCCCTTTTTCATTGGCTAGTATTACTCATATCTGATTTTGATCTCTCAGAAGCCTCTCATGCCTCGTCCTCCCAAAGTGCCCACCCTCTCACCTGATGTCAACGAGATAACTCTCAATTTAACATTCGTTCGTTATTCTCTTTTTCTATAATATGAACGATATCTGTCCAGGTCGGGTACTACAACTCAATGCTGACTCTGACGACCAATCCAGATTGTACACTCTCCTTCAATCTGCACAATCTCCCTTCCTTCCCTATCATCAGAGGACTAAAGTTCCGAGCGAGATTCCATAATGGAAAGATTATCTCCACTAGCATTCCGATTAGTGCATGGGCCACTGCAGCCGTTCACGATGTTATCATTGAATATTATCGTAGCTAAATTACATCTAAGAAATATCCTGTTTTGTTGTTCTCAAAGTTATCGCATAAAGATACCCCTCTTCCCTCCAGACACTTGACACGAGTATGTGAATCCGAAATGAGATTTCCGAAAATCCGAAAATATTTAATAAAAATAAATTAAATTAAATATAAAAATATAATTTTACAGAAAAGTCAGTGTTCAATCAGTGAGAAAATCAACAGCCCTCTGAGGGAGAGGGCTCGCTACCTCTGTCTCAGAGGTCTGTCTATCAGAAACTTCGAGAAGGAAAGAGTGGTAGACAAACCTCTGAGTCAGAGGGCTCTCTATCAAAAAGTCAAATTTGCATAAAAATACATTTTAATCGTTTTAATTATTAATTATTATAATTATTGAAACATAAAACTTGCCAGGAGGCGGTAAAGGAAGTATTAGCTCATATTGTAAAAGATAAAACTCCCTAGTCATCCCTCAACTGAAAGAGGACGAAAGAGCATGATTTTCATTTCCTTTACCACCTCCATTCACTTTTTCTTCCTCACTTCCTTCTCAGATGAGTAGACGCCATTCATCTACATTCAACCTCACTGGTACGAAGAGAAGGGCAACGCCCTCTCCAACTCGCTCACCTTCTCGTCTTCCTTCTTCTCGTGTTCCCATCCGTCCTCCTCGCCCCGTTGCTCCTCCTCCTCTGCTCGTTGTTGCCGACTCTGGAGATGGAATAGTGCAGATTGACATTCTTGACCAGTTTGTGTTTCACTTAGATAGATTTAAACAGGTTTGATCATTTAGACCTGATCTCCCTACGAGGGAAGATAGATATGGTGACGACATCAGAGGCAACACTAATCTAGTTGGATGCAGCACCACGATTGGTGAGGTTTCACACAGAGAGGGAGGGGAAGTATTCAGGGAGAAGAGGGAGAAAGGGGAGAAATATTGGAGAGGGGAAGGAATCACTACCCTGCCCCCCATTATGACTGGAGATTGATCTCAATTACAATCGAATCCAGGCAAATAGAGAGTAGGGTCATGTGACTCGGTTCCAACTAATCAGAGAAAAGAGGGAGAAAAAGAAAGAAAAGTTTCAGATACATGTCACCTGGCACTTCCGGACTGCGACATCGATGGAAAAGTGCTGAGAGGGAGGAAACTGCGCTACGTGGCGTGTCGATTGCAGAAGATTGGAGGTGCATCGCCTGAAATGATAAATTATAGTTAACGCAATAAGTTTAGATCAGTCGATAGCAGTTTGCTCGTGTGACCAAAGTAGGAGAAATAGAATCGAGGTGATTAATAGAACGAAAGATAAGCGAACGATAAGCATCCGCATTCCAGAGAATTGACCCAGCTGTAATGATCGGTAGTTACGAGGAATATCAACGGGAAGAATGTCTCCATCTCTCTATTGCTCGATCTCTCCCTATTTGCACTGATTTCCTATCTGAGATCGAGCATGCGGTAGTAATAGAGGAATCAGTGCAGTTCTCAGTTGATCCATGCCTCTTCCTTGTTAGAGACAAATGGAATAGTAGTGGAGTGATTAAGATTACTCGAATGACTCTCACGTGTCTCACGTGTCATTCCCAGAGATGTACTCACTGCATGTAAGAAATATAAAATATATCAACTATTATGAGCACTTTTATGATTCAGGACAATTCAATCTGGCCATCAAGAAAATATTCAAGAGATACGAGAGGAAATTGAAGAAGAAGAAGAGTCGCGCCCACCTCTAGTAATGGCCGATCCTCTCCCGAACTGCGTACACGGCTCATCAATGGAGTCGAGAAGGGCAGGTACTGAAAGAATTATAATTCATTATGACAAATAAATAATTTGAGTAATGCGAATCGTCGATAGAGATGGGGTGGTGAGACAAGAAAGTGTCCACCTCCAATACTCTCAGTGTTGCAAACATCTTGTGCACTCTCTCCCACTCGTACCACTCTCAACATCATTTGCTCTCGAGAGAAGACTTCTCATCCATTACGAGGCGTCGTTCACGCAAGGAGCTGTTAGCCTTACCGGTTAGAATTATTTACAAGTAGATAATCAATGAATTCTCGTTTATATACAGGATACTGGAATATTCTAAGAGAGTTTCGAATCAGAGATGAACAGGATCCAGATGTGATTCTTTCTCTCTCATCCCTTAAACGAGGCTGGACTGAATATCTATCTCATCTAGATGTTCCATCACAACAATTTCTTTGTCCCAAATGTGGACTGTATCCGGAGACGCTCATTTTTGACGCCACAACGATAGGAACACGCGGAGATCTCGCTTCTTATGCAGCTAAGAGGGACACTAATAAAGTGAGATTGTAATTGAAACATAGAAACGCGAGGTGTCCATTGAACAGATTCTCAATTCGCACACCCCTGGATGGTTTGGAACTAGAGAGATGAGACGACAGATGAGAGCATTCTCAAACGGTGAAGGGCCAGTGAAGTTCGAATGAATAGAAATATAATTACAATTAATTTCCTATAATTTAGAACATGGGTACCCACCGAATTCACTGCTCTCATCCGTGATTCCATCGGATCTAATGACATGTTCAATATCCGTTATCAACCTTTTTACAATATGATGTTCTCAGATAGTCCAATACCGGACATTCTTAAGGTTATCATTTCTACACAAAAGGAATATAAAATAAGTTAAATTTGATCTTACCAGGTTGGCAGTGACGGACGGGCTCGCCAGCTCTTGACTTCAATTATCGACGAGACCGTTCAGTATTCTGAAAAGGAAACTGCTGAAGATATGCTACGGTATATGCCTATACTGTACATCGCATTGTGCGAGATTGGATTCGATTCGATTCCCAAGTCTCTCCTCGAAGGTGCGTTCGAACTAGGCTTTACAATTATTGGGGAATTCAAAATTTCAGTTCTCCGTGCCGCCCTCACTCTCAATGATTCTATTCTGAGAAGCCCAATAAGGAGAGATTCGATATACGGTCCTCCTATCGATACATTACTGGAATATTACCCCAACTGGCCACTGAAGAGAGGGAGGCCAATCTATCAAAAGGATTCGAGAACAGATAACATGGACTGTTCACAGAAGCTAGGACGTGGGACCCCTCCTATTGAGCAAAATATACAAAATCATTTTTAGATGGTCATGATAAGCTCTCTCCTGGTATTATGATTGCAACTTGCCATCATAGATATACATATGGATTCTCCATACTGACTTCGTGCGAGAGCCCCCGACATATATTTGAGATGCTAATAACACGAATGGATGGAGGAGATATGCCCAGGAATATAATCTATGACAATTCCTGTCACCTATCTGCTTACTGTCTTGCAAGGGAGCCTGGCAGATTCAAGTGCACTCGATTTTTCATAGATAGGTTAGATTTCACAGGAATAACTAAAATCAAACAAATTCTGTCGTAGATTTCACGAGAAGAATCATAGAACGTGCTCTCCCACAATGAAGATGTCTGCCTATTCTAGCGATGAAGCGCTCGCCAAGATCAACACTCAGTCTGTAGAGCAGACAAATGCAACTCTTAGACATATTCGTAATATCATCCCCTTTCTCAGTGTAGACAAGTATCGCAAATGTCTAATGTTATACTTATCTCGAAACCAGAGAAAAAGTCTGATTAAATAACCACAGTCCGGTTTCTATGTTCACTTTTTTGCTGTTCATTTAAGATTCGTTTGTTTTAGTTGTTATTCATAAGGTACTGACCACCTGATAAATCGGTCTTTCCAGTGTGAATTGGCCGGGAAAGTGAAGGTGCCAGAGGAAAAGACGACTTCATCGTGACGAGTCTGTACTGGCGCGTCTGAAACGGTTCTCGCATAATATCTAAAAAAATAAACAATCGATTTTCATACAGCCAAAGGTCTATGTTCGTGCATTTCCTACCGCATCTTAATAGTATTGCCTAACCAGAAAACACCAGACCAACGATAAGAATAACTAACGTGTAGGAATGTCCACGATCCGCTTCGGTTTGCTGATATGGGCGGCGCGCTAAACGTGTTCTCCGAAGCAGCGAACACGTCCATCTGGAAGGTTCTACCATTAAAATAAAAGGATTTCGAGCTGTTGATCTTCTGATAATGACACAGACTATCGGGAACACAGGAATATAAATATATATAAAACAGGAATATATTCGAATATAAATATAAATACGAGAAACGACTCAACACGCGAAGTGGGAGAATATCGAATGTGAGTGGAGGAAGGGAAGAGGATCGAGAGGTAGATCATGCGCGCGCTATCTATATGAATTAATAAAGGCAAAATAGGAGCATTCAAGTGATCAGGCAACACTAACTCAGCGGGGGAAGAGAACAGCAACAGTAACTAATGAGAGAGGAAATAGTGGAGTCACAAAATGCTGATAATAATAAATATACTGTAACTATAAAGACATCAGAACGGTAATTACACAGTATTGATTAATAATATGCATACAGGTAGCCAAACCTCTGACCCAGAGGTAGACAGCCCTCTGAGGGAGAGGTAGCCAACCCCCTGAGAGAGAGGGCCTACGCCCCCCAGGCTAGATCCTTAATGAACCCGAGAACCCGGAAAAACTTGGCTATTTGCCAGCGATCGCGACGACTTTCGCGAAATAGGCTTGCCCGTAGACCACACCACTGAGCTAATACCGTAATTACACCATAATTGTATTTATTTTTTAATTTATTAAATAAATATTATTTTAATTATTTTTTTTTCTTAAGTGATTCAGAATGATGGTCTCTTCGAAATATGTTCACATCAAAAATCTATGTCAGGTCCCTTTAATTTTAAACGCGACGGTAGTTTAATAGCAATTTCGTTACGCGCGGAACAAGAAACAACTTTGCGTCAAAATGTGATAGTAGCCCGGGCCAAAAAACAGAGAAGTTCCCAGAATTCGAGAGGCGTTTCTGTCCTATTTGAGTCAGGGCGTAGGCTTTTCAGAAACGTCTTTTAGCTGGACTAGCGTCTGATTGTGAATCAGGACGCTTCAAAGCCTTCCTGAAGCGATTCGTGATTCAGACAGTATATGCGCCCCTGAATCAGAATGTTTCAAATTCTATTTTGGAAGGACTATCCCCCGGGTTTATACGTTTTCAAAAGCTGCCTGAGCCTCTGAATCACGGGTTTCGTGGTCTTTTCTGAGAAAGCTATCATCCGGGTGTCGACGCCTTTATGCGCTTTCTGAGCCTCTGATTTAGAGTGATTTTGTGACCCTTACTAAAACGCCCATCCTGTTCAGTTCTGTAACGGTTTCGAGGTGCCCATTGATCTGCCCTATCACGTTCTTCTGTGTCTCTTGGGTGCACGCACTTCACTTCACGCAGTGTGTTGAGACCGGAACTGCTAGGGTGAGCAATACTGTCGTCTCTTCATTTTCCCTTATCTCTCACCATTCAGAGCAGCTAGAGATCGTGGGAAAGTGAGAGGGTCAGACAATTCAGGAGCAAGGAACTACCGTCTCTCTCATTTCCCCTTATCTCTCACGAGTCAGAGAGTTGAGAGACCATGGGAAAGTGAGAGACCATTCCTCGGGGGAGCAAGGAAGGGAGGGGGAGCAGGGGGTAATATTATCGCTGTGTTCTGTTCTCTGTTGTTCAAACACACACTGCCCTTCTTCATCGTACTGCCAATCACACACTGGGGCTCTTTTTGTCTGGTTCTCGCACTCGTGGTTTTTAGGAAGGGGTATTATCGTAGTTTATTGAGTCAATGTAGTAATGCAAAAGTTTTAATTTTTGAGAAGTTCTTAGTCCGGAGGCAGTTTCGCTTTGATTTCACTGAGCAGTATTATTTTTCTCATGAATTTGGAGTGCTACCGCTTTGATAATCAAATTACATGCGTCCTGCGCGATCTCACTGCTAGTCAATTTGCAAGATCCTTGGCAACTACTCTCCTACTCTTCCCCTACTTTTCTCATTCCAGCAATTTCTGCCGCCTCATTGAAGCTAATGCTTCCATTTCGCCTCTCCCCGCAAGGAAGGTCGTATAATCATCACCTTATCACTTCTTTTGTCTGCGAGAGTCAAGCGAGAGGGAAGAATTGAGGAGAAATTCCGGCCGATTTTTCTCGCACACGATCGTATTACAATCGATGACCATTTCGAGCCGGGTGATTTGCCCTTTTCATTGCATTGTAACGAGGAACTGTGCCATTGATAGTGCGCGGAACGCTGTCTTTGATGAGGTCCTTTACTAGCGCTCACCTTTTTCATTCACTAACATCGTAAATGCACATTCATTGCAAAGAAACGTAGATTGTTAGCTCTTTCGATGTTATGAACCGTGTGTTTATCGAATGGTTGTAGCTGCATGTGAATCAATGTGATAAAATTTGAAACGATTTGGATCACCCTTGCATCTCCTTCATAGCCCTGCTCGCTGCGAATCTCGCGTTCTAAGAGGGTGCTTGACTAATATCTCTAGTGGAATCGCTCTCTAGTGGGATCTACTTGATATCAAGATTCGCAAGAACAGCTTCCCCAATCCTCACAATCTCCCTCTTCTCTAACCAATGAGTTCAGAGCTACTTGATATCTAGTGAGATCCGGATAGAGCGCGGAACTGTGTGGTTCTTTCGCTTGTTCTAATTGGCATAATTGAACACCTCGCTGGATCTGAGGGTCACTGTTTTGCCTTCCTATCATTCTTCTTTCCCAAGAAAAACTAACTGATTCTAATTGCATTTTGAGGGTGCTCAGAAACTGATTTTGTTCCAGTTACGCGTTGTTCAGCGTCTCAGTCAATCATAAGAAAACCTAATAAATGCGATCAAGGCGCGTCGAGAAAACTTCCGGTTTCCACCATTCATTGCTCACTTTCGCTTTCTCTGCCATTCAATACTCTCGGAAGCGTCTTGGAGCAGGAAAAGAACCATTCTCTTTTCACTTTCACGTTTAGACTGTGAGAATGAATCATTATGTTCTGAAAATTTGATTATTTTCATAAAAAATACTAAGAATACGAACTGCGATTATTACAACCCTTGAGTGCATGATTATTTCATGATAATCACCATTCCCGAATGGCTGACGAATTCCTTGCCGGCAACATTCCCCGAATAAACAATCGATGTAATGTTGCGTCGAATTCTTGATGATTAGTCATTGTGATTGTATGAAATTGACTGCACTTCACATATTTTCTCAGTGCCTATTCTGAGGTGCTTCTGCGCTACATGTTGTCACTCATTTTCTCGCACTTCCGAGCAAAGAACCATCTCTGTCAACGCACTTCTTTGTTCTCGCTCCTTGATTAGCCAACGCTAATTAGAATCAAAGATCAAAGATTAAGTTAACAGATCAGATTCCTACTCTTCTCGACTGGTTCCTTCGTGCTTTTTGCCCCTTGGGTGTGAAGGGTCGCACCGTCTCATCAATCAAAACCACCTCGATCGTACTGCGAAAGAAAAGAACAGAGATGGAACCGTGTTATTATATCTAGTACCCTTTGCCCAAGAATTTTGCCTTTATCACATTCTTGAAGACTATTTTCATGTAGAATCGTGATCTCAGAAGCGCCCTTGTGAATATTATCACTCGATCGTAAGGAAAGAAGAAGAAAAAAGAAGGAACCATGATATTATAGTGCCCGGGCATCTTTACGGACTGCCATTTGATATTGCTTAGATATTTTCGACTATTGTTGTGGTAAGAAGAGCTGTTCAATCTGGTTCGAAATTCGAACGCCGTCGCCGGGGCTCATTTCGCTCACTTCATTGTTGAATATCGGTGTCTCTGATCCCATTCCCAGTCTTCTCACTTTCTATTTACATCAACACGCCCTGACACCCTCCATTGTCTCGCCCCTGGCTCCCCCTTTATCCCCTCCTCCGCGCCTCTCCCAACTCCCTCGAAACTTCTTCTTCTTGATGTACTTTGTCCACCCGAGACGACGTCTCCCGTTTCATAGACACTGAAAGAACCCCCCTCTTTCATCTGAGATTCACCTGAATGTTGCGTTTTTCCCTTTGATGAACCGTTCCTGAATATTTCTCGTACGCCGCGTATGTCTATCAGAAATTTCGCGCACTCTTCATTTAGGAATGCTCTTTCACCAATCAGAAATTGCTAGAGTTCATGCAAAACGAGAAGTGTTGCCATTTTGTCTCGTTTCCGTTAGGCAGTAGTACGGCACAGTTCTGGCAGTCCTCATGAATCTAAGACCATGGAACGGCTGATGTCTTTGTCCGCTTTTGTTTTCAATGAATTAGTGCTCAGTGCAACGTCGTGATTACTCATGATCAACCGCCGTGTCAGTTCCAGTTTGGGAAATGACTCTGCTCTATCACTCGCACGTATTGGTTACGCGAACACATTACACTCCCCCCCCCCCCCCCCCCCCCCCCCCGGATGGTTTACGTGTTGTGAGGAGCACTCTCCATTTCTCAAGCTTTCTCGCGCTTCCGTGGTCTACGAGGGTTTTCCAGCAATTTGCCTGGCTAGCGAGATACAAGGAGCATAAAGGAGACGCGAACTAGTCACCCTTTACTACCTGCGGCGATTTTACTGCAGTTGTTGAGTAATCTGTATGGCACAATCCGGTCAAGAGCCCATTGACTTTATTTTTCTTTATCTGCGAGCAGAAAACGTTCAAAACTTTCCTTTCCTGCAAGGGTTAATAAATTAACCATTCCAAACGTTCACTCGTTCTCTGGCTCGATTTTCTGATTGACATCGATTTTCTGATTGGAGAGTGCTCCTCCTGTAGCGCGTAATTTAGATCCCGGGTTACCCTGTGACAGAGCCAACTATTTGCGTGTTAGCAGTTTTTCTCTAGTCTGATACCCCAGCTGAACCTGCCTATCCGGTCACTGCAGTAGAGTTGGCTTAGAAAGAAATGTCTCTCCTCAATTGTCACACTCTCTCGTCACTTTGACCGATGAGAGAGCGGGAAGAATGAAGAGACGGACGGTACCGGTAGCGTGTGCCCTAGAGCAAATAGAATGGAGAAAGAGAGGGAGCAACGTCGCTTTGCGTTGATTGATATCTGGGGCGTTCTTTGTTCTCGGGATGCAGAATTATACCGCTCATTTACCCGTTCGCCATACCTCCTTGCTTCCAGAGACGGTTCGATTGACTAGTGCGATTTTTCTGTGATTCGACCCCTCTGATTTTTGTTTGCCTCTTATCTAACGCAAAGCTCACTCCTCCTAAAAATCAGGAAAATGCAGAGAAATCTTGTCTAAATTGCAGTTCACCCTGTTGCCTTTTCCCCTCTTCTACACTAGTTCAAGTGCCTCCCCCCTCTCCGACCCCTCCTAATAGTTGACAATTATTGCAGTAGTAGTCCATACAGTCACACAGGCTGGAGGGAGAGGCGCACCCTCGGTCCATTTCACCTTCTCCCTCTGTATAATTGGCCTGTGAAGGGGAGGGGGTGTTCCGGTAAACTTCCTATGGGAACGGATGGGATGGGGGATACTGCGCTCCTATCAATTTCTCATGCATCATTCGTCCGCATATTGGGCCCTTGTATTTTGTTCTGATTTCTGTATTGAAGAATTGTTCGATCACGGGAATCTCGTTTGTCAAGATTTGAAATTGACTAGAACTTCTATTTTGAAGCGAGCTGTAGAAGCGATCATGATTTTTTCTGTTTCGATTCCCTTTTTGCTAGAATTGCCAGTAAGGCCACAGTCAAGAACTAACTACTCGCGAAGGATACTACTCGCATGCTCCATGCAAAAACGGCAGAGTCTCAATCTCATAACCAATAGCGCGTGACCTTGAAACCTTTCTGAGGAGAGGGCGCACTTTATTAGTGGTTTGCGCATCTGCACTCCCACCTGTTGGCTGTATTCTTCTAAAATTGGACTGTGGTTCCCGCGTCCCTGTCACAAGTGGATACCTTGGACCAGGTTGATCCGGATCCGCGGGTTTCGAAAATCGTGATGGTGTTTTTTCCTTTCTGTGTCTGATGATTCAAAATTCTTTGGATCCTGGAATAATATCAGCTAATAATCATGTTTTCGTGTCTCCTTGTGATATTTTGTCGAGAGATAATCCTACCTAATAACATGGTTCCGCCCCCTTCGGCACTTCCTCGATTTTTGGCCCAGGCTTTTCTCGCGGTATTCCGTCCGTACCATTCGTATTCCGCACCACTCCACATTTGTAGCGGTTGTCGCCTGGGCCGAAAATCGAAGAAGCTCCGCCTATTAACCATTTATTCCCATATTTTTGAATTATATCGCCTCAAATCTTACGCCCTACTCATCCGATCGAACTGGTAGCCCCCTTTCCCCCCTTCTCCCAACTTTTTGCCGCTCTATTATGACGCAATCAGGCGTGTAATCTGTGCAGGGTGTGGGAATAAGGGCGAACCCCTCGCGCGCATTATGCTATTGCCGGCTTGATCTGTCCCCACACCTGCCCTGTATCCTATTACTAAATAGTGTTCCCCCAATTGGGCCATTCCGCCCAACTGGGCGTTCGCGTACCGGTCAATTCGCCCAGTTGGGCGCAATGAATACGGTACGCCCAATGGGCGGATTTCCATTGTTCGCGCCCACTGGGCTTTTTATATGAATGTTTATTGAAACCTAACCGAGAATCGAATGCGAAAGAGCGAGGAATGATTGAGAGCGAACGAGAATGGTCGATCAAACCGCACATTGCCGTGACGAATGAGAGAAATGGGCGCCCGTGGGCGCCCAGCTCAATTCCTTCGTTCGCAAGTGGGCGTATTGGGCGTTATTCATTCAACGCATTTCGAAACCGGGGGGAACCCTATTACTAAACGTCGAAGGAACAGCGCCTACGTTCGCAAAATCGTCGCATATGCTTTGTTCTTGTTGATTTTCGGCATTTTCTTCTCTTACGAAGTGTTGGATACTGTATCTTTACGTTTTCGCGTCCCTGAGTTTCTCCGGAAAAATAATTTTAATATTTTTCAAGGCGCGATGACGATCACCCCGTCGTGCAGCGCGGCAGCGCCGCTGCCCTCGCCACTGGAGGTAATATTATATTCTTTTTCTCACATCGAAGCGCCGTACACCATTGCTTTATGCAATGACTGTGAAACATACTCAAAAGTGCTTCAAAATATAATATTTTATTTCCACCGCGCGCAAGCCAGGAATCGGAGCTCCATTCATCATTGATATTTGCAACAGCAGTGAAGCATGTTCGAAAATGTTTAGACATATATTATTTTATTTCCATCGCCTTCAATTGAGAAATCAAAGCTCCATTCATCATTGATGTTTGCAGTAACAGTGAAGCATATTCAAAAATTTCTTAAAAATGATAAAAATATCAGGCCGAAGTGATCGCCAAGCTCCGATCCCGCCTGCGACGAGTGATAGTGGACGGAATTCCGCCTGATTTGGATACGGACTTCAATTTGCTACGGTGAGCCGATATCACATTTTTAAAATGATACGATTGTAATTGCACACCTACTAAACTATTCCGCGCGCCAAACGCGTTAGCTCCGCCTACTTTCGTTTACCTCCTATTTTCACTATTTTTTTAGAGGATGGTTTCGCATTCATTAAGCACCAATTTCAAAATTAATCCTTAATTTTAAACGCGTCGGCAGTTTATTAGTAATTTAGTTACGCGCGGAACAAGAAACAATTTTGCGTCAAAATGTGATACAATGAGCATCGATTTCGTCCAAATCTAAAGTTCCAACTACATTTGCACCAAAATATCCCATTAGCGATCTATTTTCGATTTTTTGTAGAATTCTTGAAAATATCCTATTTTAGATGGATCCGAGGGCACAATGGCGACACGAAAGCGGCGATGACGGTATGTTTCACGGTGTGCTTAAGTATCTGATCTGATCTCTGATCGATCTCTGATCTCTGATCTCTGATCGAAGTACTTGTGTCGATGCGCCTGGCCAAGATTTTTCTAAAAACATTAATAAATCTCTTGTTACAAGCGAGCTCACGTCTCGACTGTTTGCAATGTGTATTCGGTTACGGTCATGGAATAATGAGCGAATCGGCGTAATCAGTGAGCATAGATTCATTCTATCTATCATTTTCAGCACTTCCGCAATTACGCTGCATCCCGGGAAGCGGCGGGATTTGTTGGCAACGATCTCTACGAAAGGTGAGAGTGATTGATAATAATCGAAAATAATGAATAAAAGTCAAGAAATTGGTCAAACAATTACAAAATTTACTGATATTCCTAGTATTGGGTATTGAATTGACATCACTAATGACAATTCAGGATGTTTTTTGTCCAAATGCAGGATCCATTTTCTCTGAACAGAGAATACTTCACAGGTTGCACACGCGTTTTCCCGTCTCGCAATACCTCCCGCACCTCGGTCACTGCACACTGAACGACTCCGTCTGGAGTGTAGAGCACAATGCGTTTCTGTTCGTCGAGAGGGCCTGGAGCCAGCCGAAAGAGGTTAGCTAGGTCTCAAATATTTGTGAGGATTTGTGAAAATTTGAGCAGCGAGGGGATCTAGTGAATTATAAGTGCAGAAAAATAACGCGTTTCTGTTCGTTGAGAGGGCCTGGAGCCAGCCCAAGGAGGTGAGTGATGTTTATAATCGGACTATCAAAATGTATGGGGGGAAATTGAATTGAACTGAATTGAATTGAAACTGTCACTGATGGTAATGACGGGGTCTATGAATAAATTGGAAGATTTATTCATTATTCTTTATTTTTGTTCACCACTTGTGAAATTTTCTTTATTCACCACTCGTGAATGTATTAGGATTCTGGCGAGCTTTTGGGGATGGGATGTTGTGGCAGTCCGTGTTTACAATTTAATAAGCGAGTTCAGAAAATAGAAAATAAGATCAGAAAATACCGCGATTCTTGTCGCAGGGAGGCCTTTGAATTTAATATACATGATTCTAAAACGACTTAATGGGAAAGATGACCTTTTCTGTGATTGCATTCGTACAATTCTCGCTGATTCCATTTCCTCAGCGACAGATAACATTTTTTCTCGAAATTATTCGAGATCAATATTTCAAATTTAGGTATGTTTCGCCCTGTGCTTAATCTGAAAGTTTTTTTTTCTATTCTAATGGATCGGGTGCGCATGGAAGAAATAAGAAAAATACAAAAATAAATTGGATAATTGCAGCTGATCAAGAGCATGAAGACGTCCGACTACCTCCTTCACTGCTTCGCCTTCTCCGAAGTGCTCCTGCAGCTCATTCTCAAGTTGGTCTTTGATCTTTAATCTTTGCTCTTTGATTTTCTGCAGCTCATTCTCAAGTTGTTCTTTGGTCTATGAACTTTGATCTTTGATCTAACAAAATAGTCATTGTTCACAGTAATGTAGTTCAACCTTCTCTCTTGCCAGTCTGAGAAACGAGATACCGCGAAATGTGAGAGACATCCATAGACATTTTAAGTTGAATATTTGCAGGCGTGAGAAGTGCCAGTCTGCCGGGAAGGGACCAGTACAAGTAATCGTCATCTTCGATCTATCGTTGATCAATATTACTGGTTAGTTTTATTTCTAAAATAATCGAGCGACATCGTCGATTAGTTTACTTTGTTTCGAGCTACTCGACAATATATAGAACTGTTTGCTTTATTTCAACATCAAAACAATAATACACCGGTTTTAAAATTCTAAACAAGTTTTGTTTCATTTCACATCGAATGGAATATGTTTCGCACATTACTCAAAGTCTCTGCGGCAGCTGTAGTGATCATTATGTTTGTCAGAGCGTGTCCAAAAACCAAATATCGATTTTTTTTATTGTTTCAGACTACCTCAATCCCGTGAGTGGCTACCTGAAGCTGTGGCAGCTGCGCGCTGAGATGTGGCAGTATTGGTAATATCTATTTTATAAATTTCGCATAATCGAAGAAAGATAAGTGAATTATTGGTCTTCTTAGTGAAGCTAGTGGATGACAAGAAGGATAGGTGGCATATCGGTTTATCATCGGGAGATACATTTCTAACGTTTTTTTTGCAGGTACCCCGACATTATTCAGCGCATCTACGTCGTGAACCCTCCCCGGATGTCGGGAATTCTTTGGAAATTGGCCAGACTGTTCCTAAATGAGAGAAGTTGCCGGTGAATGTCACTGATCTCATTCATCTCACAATCAAGCATAGTGAATATGTTTCACCAAGATTTGAATTGGGTGGTCGATGCAGTACATATTATTTGCACGTTTTCTCTGTGAAAAGAGATCAAATAAATATTGCAGACTCTTCGAGGTAATGCCCGCAGGGAAAGAAGGAGTGCGAGAGCTGCTCAAGCAACTGCCCAAGTCATTCGTGCCCGGGGACTTTGGCGGTCCGTATTCACTGCATCTTTAAATCATGATTATCATGAATTCAATTTACAGGGGCAAAAACTAGAGTTAGAAAATCATTCAATCGACGGGTTATTGTGGCATAGAATTCGGAAAAGTGATTGTGTTGTATTGTCCAAGCTACTCGAGCTGATTCAATTTCCTACGCTCTCTAATTGAAATGAATGCGAAACTCACATAAAACACATAACGCACAGAGTTTGGAGAGTCCTCTTGAAAAACGATAATTAAATATGCGAAAGTAACATTTAAAAATCCGAATTACTCCAGGCGACTTCGTTTGTAACTGATCATATACTGAAACCGCTTGTAGATAAAAATACTTGGAGCGTTTAATTCATTGCAGGCGACTTCGTCTACACTGGTTCCGACGGTGACTCGGCCGGGTGCTCTCTGAGGAAGAAGATCACCACTGCCGATCACTATAAATCCCTGCAACACTACAAGAGAAAGGGCGTGAGGAGGGCAAGGCCGACGCATAAGGTGAATTCATCATACAGAAATATCACTCATTATTAGAGGGGCTTCGAGTTGCCATGAGCTAATAATGTACAGCATTATATTCAAGTTCAGGATCTTCATACGTATGCGTTTTTTAAATGCTTATTAGCACCGCATTGATCAAACCGATATTGAAAGTACTGTTCAATAGCACTCATGACTAGCGCTCAATAGCACTCACAACTTATAAAAAAAAACTATAAAAATAAAAAAACAAAAAAACTACAATCACAGGAACTGCTTCCCTCCGAGTCTTTCCACATTCCCATCTTCCTCCTGGAGGGCCAATCGCTGTGTTGGGACTTCCTGTCGAGCGGGGAACTGGACTTCCACGTGTACACTAATGAGGTGATTGGATTGTTTTGTGACACCTGAGTTTGTGCTGGAATCTAGGATTTAGGTAAATTTTTCCTTCAAGAGTGAAGCAGTAACGGTACCAAAACGTCTAACTGACCTATGAGCGAGTGGTGAAACACATCAAGATTGATGATTGATGAGTTATTATTCTGGGCAATACCAAGAAGGCTCATAGCACGCCTCTCACCTAAGATTCGACCTCAATCTGTCAGCGAGTCAAATTCCGAAGTTGAGATTTTTATTGATTTGGGCCTACCAGACCCCTCTAAACACCCTGTGAACGGATTAGTGTCAGAAGTAATTCCCGACCGCTAAGCAGCACCTTTTTGGGTGCTGCTTAGCTCCCAACTTCAAAGCCATTTTTTTGCCCTTCCAGGACGAGTTCGACATGGTGTATCCCCTCTTGCGATTGGCTACTTCGAAGCTGCCGAGGAGGGCACACTGGAGAATCTAGTCACAGGTGCGATTATCAACGTTTTCTTCTACTTCTTCTTATGAAGTTGTTAGTGAAAACTTGTCAGCGTTCATGTCGTTTGACCTTATTTTTTTTCCAAACTTTTATTTGCAACTATGTCGACAATTATTTCTACAATATCAGCATTTTAATCGTTTCACTTTTAGGCGAATACGTTCTCCGTTTCTCCAACCCCTCCCAACTCTTCACCGTCCAACTCGACTACTCCATCACACTCGTGGGCGAGGGGCGGTACTCGTTCGATTGATCATGGTCTTTGGTCTCTTGACTTCTCCAAGTTACTTGTACACTTACTACGTATTCCGCCCCTACTTGCCAGTTTACTCTAGCGTAGTCACAATCGCTTGTCTAGAGTTGTCAGCATGAGCAATTCGTCTCTTCAATCCGGAACGAAGAGCCGAATTCTGACAGCCCTAATCATGCCCTTATCACCCTAATCTCTCCCCGATGCTTTACCATGTGAGAATCTTTTAGTTCCCCAGTGAATGATGCAATGGACGATAAAGTATTATTTATAACTAACCCGCGTATCTTCTCATTCGTATATTACAATTTCAAATCTCACTCAAAGATGGCTCGAGTCGCCATGAGACGTTGTAGGCATTGATGAAGTTGATTTATTTATCAGAAAAAATCAAATTTAATTCTTCGTGCACACATAGGGAAGATTGTAGTCGTCGCACTGCTCGTTGAACCACAGGCCAGACGAGAGACCTAGAAGTGATTGTGTACTTAAATTGTGACCTAGAGACACCATTACGGAACGTGCCCAAATCAGTAAAGACCAGATGATTAATAGTTTTTTTAAATAATGAAATAAAAATACAAATTACCAGGCAGGTTCTGAATCTGCAGGTACATGCAGTGACCGTAATTGATGTTGGGGATTCCTGAAATCAATTTTAGAATTAACGCTGATCCTTGAACTATGCGATCTCACCAGGGCCAAAATTGCTGTAGTTGAGCACGCTGTCGTCTGACCAGGCAAAGCCACTGCCGAATCTGAAAAAAAACGAAATTTGCATGCGTATTCTCTATCTTTCATCCGGCACGCTTGACGGTCAGAAAGATTAATAAAACTTAAAGTTAAGAAATAGATGCTGCTGTACCTCGCATCCGTCAATCCAATATGGAACGAGTCGTAGATGCCGGCGTCTCGAGCAGCATTGCGCAGGAAAGAGTTGAGCTGAAAACATAGTTATCGACATAATCTAACTAATCGTGATTTTTTCATAATTTTCACGACAAACTGTTAAAGCTCACCTATATCGTACACACAAAAAGGACTTTCTGGTGTATGGATGCATTGTTACCTTAGAGAAATTAGAGAAATCTAACATTATCATCATGGATCGATGCCAGATGGCCTCCCCTCTGCACACAATCGGCTTCCGCCTCGTTCCACGACGCCCACGACGTCTCGATGAGGTAGCACGTGGACTGGAATGGTGCATTATCTTTTTTCCGTTCTGTTATCTTCCAATGAAATACGGGTCTTTTAACAAAAGGTAGCAGGAGGTCTCAAATGATTCAGACTTTCCGTTAAATATTTCTTGTATGTGTGCAAACCGAATCTCTTCATCAGAAAGAGGATGTTCATCAAAGAATTCACCTTTCCAGACTGCGGGTTGGTGTAGGTGGAAAAGTCGCCGCAGGTGCTAGCTGCAAATATGAATGAATTTACGACAAATCAATCCAATCGATCCAATCGATTCCGAATAATATTTATTTGATCCGGAAGCAGCAAAACATTAACACTAGCAGAAAATGCTGGAACAAATATTCTACTTAAAACATACCTGGTTGCGCCGGAGCGGTTCCGCAAAGGCCGACCAAAATTGAAGTGACAATGAAGAATCTCATTCCAACGTGGGGATAGGGTAAACGCTCCCCGAATTATATAACCTTCCCGCCCTTATCTATGCTCTGTCCGAGCTCTTTCCGATCAGTAATCTCGCTAATCGCCAACGGACTAGTGAACTAGGGATGAAACTTTTTGAGCTGACCTGCGATAGATTGCGCAAATTTGTGAGAGCAATCTCTTCGCAGGATCGACTATGACAATATCGTACTTCTCTCGCATTACCGAACGAATGTACATTATTTACATTATTTACCTTTTTTGCACTCGGCGAATACGCAATGAAAAATCGTTTTTATTTTTTTATATTTTTTGTCCACCCCCAATTCCGGAAATCCCCCCGAACATGCACGGTGAAATATTGCTCAAAATAGGTGAAAAATGAGAGCTGCGAAATACAAAAATGCACCGGAATCGTGAATATTGTAGAGCCGGGTTTTAGTAATTTCGACAGAGCCAGCTGACTCGCTTCGTCATCACAGCTCTAGTTTTCAATTACGCTCTCGAATTTCTTGTTTATTTGGTGTCATTTCTCGTTTATTATTGTAATATTTTGTACTAAGATGCGTCCTACGGCTTTGGGAGGCGGTACCGCGCGTGCGGGAGATGTTTATTGGTTCAGGTTTGAATTTCTCTTGGTATTTCGGGCGAGTTGGGTCCTTGCTGGCCGTGTTGGACTTGTTTCAGCGCTTTGGACGGTTTTCTGGAGGCGTTGGTCAAGTGCCAAAAGGATTTCATCAGGTTAGAAGGAGTTATTGATCGTTTGAAATGCTCAGCAAATGAAATGTGCTGGTTATCTAGTTATTGATTGTCTGGAAGGAGGAAGGGAGGGGAACAGGTATATCACAAGCCTCCTTCCGCTCTCTTCCTCTCTCCGTCCCTATGTCATTTCGTCATATGATTTTATTCTCAGCCCGTCGAGTGGAGCGGTCGTCCTCCCTTCTTCTCTCCTCTTCCTTCTCTCTCCCGATGACCGGGGGAGAGAGGATCAAGTTCAGTCAGATGGGTCTCTTTTCCTTACTATCATTTTCGTTTGAAAACGTTTTTGCTATCGAAATATGCTTCGTTGATTTTTTGGTCACTGATGAAACACCACTTTTGTTGTCAAAACTGGAATGGAGACGCTATTATTTGTTATATTACAAGTGGGCTTGTGGATACGTTTTCAGGACTTCTTTTCCTTTCTATCAAGATTCGTGCGAGGATTCTAATCGATGAACGAGGTATGGGGATGGGTGGGTTAATTATTAGCTTTGCAGGTTCTTTCTTTCTTTCTTCTTTTCTATGTCTTTCTTTCTTTCTTCGAGGAATGGAGAAAGGATTCATTTTGATCAATGAAGAGGTTGTGGGTGGGGGTTTAAGTTTCACTTTTCAGACATTTTCTTCCTTTCTTATATTATTCAAGCGCGGATTCATATCGATTAATGAGGTATGGGGTGGGTGGTTGTATTTTGATCGTTTAGGCCTTCCTTCATTTCTTATATTTGAAAGAATTCGTAGTTCGATGCGAGGATTCATACGATCAACGAGGTTGGCTTCAAATCTGTTATTTGAATTCTCTTCTACATTTTTATCCGATATTATATTGAGATACATGT
>ABKE04000017.1:0-39297 GCA_000180635.4 Pristionchus pacificus
TACGGGTAGTTTTCAGGTACGGTATTGTTGGAACGTTGCCAATTCGTGAACCATTGATGTAGCGCTCTGAAAATTTAGCAGGGATCATTTCTGATTTTCCCTATCGAATGGTGTATTGAACGAAGCGAAAACTCGATTTTTAATTTTGGATACGGTAGTTTTCAGGTACGGTATTGTTGGAACGTTGCCAATTCGTGAACCATTTGATGTAGCGCTCTGAAAATTTGGCAGGGATCATTTCTGATTTTCCCCTATCGAATGGTGTATTGAACGAAGCGAAAACTCGATTTTTAATTTTTGATACGGTAGTTTTCAGGTACGGTATTGTTGGAACGTTGCCAATTCGTGAACCATTTGATGTAGCGCTCTGAAAATTAGCAGGGATCATTCTGATTTTCCCTATCGAATGGTGTATTGAACGAAGCGAAAACTCGATTTTTAATTTTTGGATACGGTAGTTTTCAGGTACGGTATTGTTGGAACGTTGCCAATTCGTGAACCATTTGATGTAGCGCTCTGAAAATTTAGCAGGGATCATTTCTGATTTTTCCCTATCGAATGGTGTATTGAACGAAGCGAAAACTCGATTTTTAATTTTTGGATACGGTAGTTTTCAGGTACGGTATTGTTGGAACGTTGCCAATTCGTGAACCATTGATGTAGCGCTCTGAAAATTTAGCAGGGATCATTTCTGATTTTCCCTATCGAATGGTGTATTGAACGAAGCGAAAACTCGATTTTTAATTTTGGATACGGTAGTTTTCAGGTACGGTATTGTTGGAACGTTGCCAATTCGTGAACCATTGATGTAGCGCTCTGAAAATTTAGCAGGGATCATTTCTGATTTTCCCCTATCGAATGGTGTATTGAACGAAGCGAAAACTCGATTTTTAATTTTTGGATACGGTAGTTTTCAGGTACGGTATTGTTGGAACGTTGCCAATTCGTGAACCATTTGATGTAGCGCTCTGAAAATTTAGCAGGGATCATTTCTGATTTTCCCCTATCGAATGGTGTATTGAACGAAGCGAAAACTCGATTTTTAATTTTTGGATACGGTAGTTTTCAGGTACGGTATTGTTGGAACGTTGCCAATTCGTGAACCATTGATGTAGCGCTCTGAAAATTTAGCAGGGATCATTTCTGATTTTCCCTATCGAATGGTGTATTGAACGAAGCGAAAACTCGATTTTTAATTTTTGGATACGGTAGTTTTCAGGTACGGTATTGTTGGAACGTTGCCAATTCGTGAACCATTTGATGTAGCGCTCTGAAAATTTAGCAGGGATCATTTCTGATTTTTCCCTATCGAATGGTGTATTGAACGAAGCGAAAACTCGATTTTTAATTTTTGGATACGGTAGTTTTCAGGTACGGTATTGTTGGAACGTTGCCAATTCGTGAACCATTTGATGTAGCGCTCTGAAAATTTAGCAGGGATCATTTCTGATTTTTCCCTATCGAATGGTGTATTGAACGAAGCGAAAACTCGATTTTTAATTTTTGGATACGGTAGTTTTCAGTACGGTATTGTTGGAACGTTGCCAATTCGTGAACCATTTGATGTAGCGCTCTGAAAATTTAGCAGGGATCATTTCTGATTTTTCCCTATCGAATGGTGTATTGAACGAAGCGAAAACTCGATTTTTAATTTTTGGATACGGTAGTTTTCAGGTACGGTATTGTTGGAACGTTGCCAATTCGTGAACCTTTGATGTAGCGCTCTGAAAATTTAGCAGGGATCGTTCTGATTTCTATTTTTCCCTATCGAATGGTGTATTGAACGAAGCGAAAACTCGATTTTTAATTTTTGGATACGGTAGTTTTCAGGTACGGTATTGTTGGAACGTTGCCAATTCGTGAACCATTTGATGTAGCGCTCTGAAAATTTGGCAGGGATCATTTCTGATTTTTCCCTATCGAATGGTGTATTGAACGAAGCGAAAACTCGATTTTTAATTTTTGGATACGGTAGTTTTCAGGTACGGTATTGTTGGAACGTTGCCAATTCGTGAAACCATTTGATGTAGCGCTCTGAAAATTTAGCAGGGATCATTTCTGATTTTTCCCTATCGAATGGTGTATTGAACGAAGCGAAAACTCGATTTTTAATTTTTGGATACGGTAGTTTTCAGGTACGGTATTGTTGGAACGTTGCCAATTCGTGAACCATTTGATGTGTAGCGCTCTGAAATTTAGCAGGGATCGTTTCTGATTTTTCCCTATCGAATGGTGTATTGAACGAAGCGAAAACTCGATTTTTAATTTTTGGATACGGTAGTTTTCAGGTACGGTATTGTTGGAACGTTGCCAATTCGTGAACCATTTGATGTAGCGCTCTGAAAATTTAGCAGGGATCATTCTGATTTTTCCTATCGAATGGTGTATTGAACGAAGCGAAAACTCGATTTTTAATTTTTGGATACGGTAGTTTTCAGGTACGGTATTGTTGGAACGTTGCCAATTCGTGAACCATTTGATGTAGCGCTCTGAAAATTTAGCAGGGATCATTTCTGATTTTCCCCTATCGAATGGTGTATTGAACGAAGCGAAAACTCGATTTTTAATTTTTGGATACGGTAGTTTTCAGGTACGGTATTGTTGGAACGTTGCCAATTCGTGAACCATTTGATGTAGCGCTCTGAAAATTTAGCAGGGATCATTTCTGATTTTTCCCTATCGAATGGTGTATTGAACGAAGCGAAAACTCGATTTTTAATTTTTGGATACGGTAGTTTTCAGGTACGGTATTGTTGGAACGTTGCCAATTCGTGAACCATTTGATGTAGCGCTCTGAAAATTTAGCAGGGATCATTTCTGATTTTCCCCTATCGAATGGTGTATTGAACGAAGCGAAAACTCGATTTTTAATTTTTGGATACGGTAGTTTTCAGGTACGGTATTGTTGGAACGTTGCCAATTCGTGAACCATTTGATGTAGCGCTCTGAAAATTTAGCAGGGATCATTCTGATTTTTCCTATCGAATGGTGTGTTGAACGAAGCGAAAACTCGATTTTTAATTTTTGGATACGGTAGTTTTCAGGTACGGTATTGTTGGAACGTTGCCAATTCGTGAACCATTTGATGTAGCGCTCTGAAAATTTAGCAGGGATCATATCTGATTTTTCCCTATCGAATGGTGTATTGAACGAAGCGAAAACTCGATTTTTAATTTTTGGATACGGTAGTTTTCAGGTACGGTATTGTTGGAACGTTGCCAATTCGTGAACCATTTGATGTAGCGCTCTGAAAATTTGGCAGGGATCATTTCTGATTTTCCCTATCGAATGGTGTATTGAACGAAGCGAAAACTCGATTTTTAATTTTTGGATACGGTAGTTTTCAGGTACGGTATTGTTGGAACGTTGCCAATTCGTGAACCATTTGATGTAGCGCTCTGAAAATTTAGCAGGGATCATTTCTGATTTTCCCTATCGAATGGTGTATTGAACGAAGCGCGAAAACTCGATTTTTAATTTTTGGATACGGTAGTTTTCAGGTACGGTATTGTTGGAACGTTGCCAATTCGTGAACCATTTGATGTAGCGCTCTGAAAATTTGGCAGGGATCATTTCTGATTTTTCCCTATCGAATGGTGTATTGAACGAAGCGAAAACTCGATTTTTAATTTTTGGATACGGTAGTTTTCAGGTACGGTATTGTTGGAACGTTGCCAATTCGTGAACCATTTGATGTAGCGCTCTGAAAATTTAGCAGGGATCATTTCTGATTTTTCCCTATCGAATGGTGTATTGAACGAAGCGAAAACTCGATTTTTAATTTTTGGATACGGTAGTTTTCAGGTACGGTATTGTTGGAACGTTGCCAATTCGTGAACCATTTGATGTAGCGCTCTGAAAATTAGCAGGGATCATTTCTGATTTTCCCTATCGAATGGTGTATTGAACGAAGCGAAAACTCGATTTTTAATTTTTGGATACGGTAGTTTTCAGGTACGGTATTGTTGGAACGTTGCCAATTCGTGAACCATTTGATGTAGCGCTCTGAAAATTTAGCAGGGATCATTTCTGATTTTCCCTATCGAATGGTGTATTGAACGAAGCGAAAACTCGATTTTTAATTTTTGGATACGGTAGTTTTCAGGTACGGTATTGTTGGAACGTTGCCAATTCGTGAACCATTTGATGTAGCGCTCTGAAAATTTAGCAGGGATCATATCTGATTTTCCCTATCGAATGGTGTATTGAACGAAGCGAAAACTCGATTTTTAATTTTTGGATACGGTAGTTTTCAGGTACGGTATTGTTGGAACGTTGCCAATTCGTGAACCATTTGATGTAGCGCTCTGAAAATTTGGCAGGGATCATTTCTGATTTTCCCCTATCGAATGGTGTATTGAACGAAGCGAAAACTCGATTTTTATTTTTGGATACGGTAGTTTTCAGGTACGGTATTGTTGGAACGTTGCCAATTCGTGAACCATTTGATGTAGCGCTCTGAAAATTTAGCAGGGATCATTTCTGATTTTCCCCTATCGAATGGTGTATTGAACGAAGCGAAAACTCGATTTTTAATTTTTGGATACGGTAGTTTTCAGGTACGGTATTGTTGGAACGTTGCCAATTCGTGAACCATTTGATGTAGCGCTCTGAAAATTTAGCAGGGATCATATCTGATTTTTCCCTATCGAATGGTGTATTGAACGAAGCGAAAACTCGATTTTTAATTTTTGGATACGGTAGTTTTCAGGTACGGTATTGTTGGAACGTTGCCAATTCGTGAACCATTTGATGTAGCGCTCTGAAAATTTAGCAGGGATCTTTTCTGAATTTTCCCTATCGAATGGTGTATTGAACGAAGCGAAAACTCGATTTTTAATTTTTGGATACGGTAGTTTTCAGGTACGGTATTGTTGGAACGTTGCCAATTCGTGAACCATTTGATGTAGCGCTCTGAAAATTTAGCAGGGATCATTTCTGATTTTTCCCTATAATGGTGTATTGAACGAAGCGAAAACTCGATTTTTAATTTTTGGATACGGTAGTTTTCAGGTACGGTATTGTTGGAACGTTGCCAATTCGTGAACCATTTGATGTAGCGCTTGAAAATTTAGCAGGGATCATTTCTGATTTTCCCCTATCGAATGGTGTATTGAACGAAGCGAAAACTCGATTTTTAATTTTTGGATACGGTAGTTTTCAGGTACGGTATTGTTGGAACGTTGCCAATTCGTGAACCATTTGATGTAGCGCTCTGAAAATTTAGCAGGGATCATTTCTGATTTTCCCCTATCGAATGGTGTATTGAACGAAGCGAAAACTCGATTTTTAATTTTTGGATACGGTAGTTTTCAGGTACGGTATTGTTGGAACGTTGCCAATTCGTGAACCATTTGATGTAGCGCTCTGAAAATTTAGCAGGGATCATTTCTGATTTTTCCCTATCGAATGGTGTATTGAACGAAGCGAAAACTCGATTTTTAATTTTTGGATACGGTAGTTTTCAGGTACGGTATTGTTGGAACGTTGCCAATTCGTGAACCATTTGATGTAGCGCTCTGAAAATTTGGCAGGGATCATTTCTGATTTTCCCTATCGAATGGTGTATTGAACGAAGCGAAAACTCGATTTTTAATTTTTGGATACGGTAGTTTTCAGGTACGGTATTGTTGGAACGTTGCCAATTCGTGAACCTTTGATGTAGCGCTCTGAAAATTTAGCAGGGATCTTTCTGATTTTTCCCTATCGAATGGTGTATTGAACGAAGCGAAAACTCGATTTTTTTAATTTTTGGATACGGTAGAAAATCCAGACAGGGATCATATCTGATTTTTCCCCTATCGAATGGTTGTATTGAACGAAGCGAAAACTCGATTTTTAATTTTTGGATACGGTAGTTTTCAGGTACGGTATTGTTGGAACGTTGCCAATTCGTGAACCATTTGATGTAGCGCTCTGAAAATTTGGCAGGGATCATTTCTGATTTTCCCTATCGAATGGTGTATTGAACGAAGCGAAAACTCGATTTTTAATTTTTGGATACGGTAGTTTTCAGGTACGGTATTGTTGGAACGTTGCCAATTCGTGAACCATTTGATGTAGCGCTCTGAAAATTTAGCAGGGATCATTTCTGATTTTCCCCTATCGAATGGTGTATTGAACGAAGCGAAAACTCGATTTTTAATTTTTGGATACGGTAGTTTTCAGGTACGGTATTGTTGGAACGTTGCCAATTCGTGAACCATTTGATGTAGCGCTCTGAAAATTTAGCAGGGATCGTTTCTGATTTTCCCCTATCGAATGGTGTATTGAACGAAGCGAAAACTCGATTTTTATTTTTGGATACGGTAGTTTTCAGGTACGGTATTGTTGGAACGTTGCCAATTCGTGAACCATTTGATGTAGCGCTCTGAAAATTTAGCAGGGATCATATCTGATTTTTCCCTATCGAATGGTGTATTGAACGAAGCGAAAACTCGATTTTTAATTTTTGGATACGGTAGTTTTCAGGTACGGTATTGTTGGAACGTTGCCAATTCGTGAACCATTTGATGTAGCGCTCTGAAAATTTGGCAGGGATCATTTCTGATTTTTCCCCTATCGAATGGTGTATTGAACGAAGCGAAAACTCGATTTTTAATTTTTGGATACGGTAGTTTTCAGGTACGGTATTGTTGGAACGTTGCCAATTCGTGAACCCTTTGATGTAGCGCTCTGAAAATTTAGCAGGGATCATTTCTGATTTTCCCTATCGAATGGTGTATTGAACGAAGCGAAAACTCGATTTTTAATTTTTGGTACGGTTAGGAAAAATCAGAAAGGGATCATATCTGATTTTTCCCTATCGAATGGTGTATTGAACGAAGCGAAAACTCGATTTTTAATTTTTGGATACGGTAGTTTTCAGGTACGGTATTGTTGGAACGTTGCCAATTCGTGAACCATTTGATGTAGCGCTCTGAAAATTTAGCAGGGATCATTTCTGATTTTTCCCTATCGAATGGTGTATTGAACGAAGCGAAAACTCGATTTTTAATTTTTGGATACGGTAGTTTTCAGGTACGGTATTGTTGGAACGTTGCCAATTCGTGAACCATTTGATGTAGCGCTCTGAAAATTTAGCAGGGATCGTTTCTGATTTTCCCTATCGAATGGTGTATTGAACGAAGCGAAAACTCGATTTTTAATTTTTGGATACGGTAGTTTTCAGGTACGGTATTGTTGGAACGTTGCCAATTCGTGAACCATTTGATGTAGCGCTCTGAAATTTAGCAGGGATCATTTCTGATTTTTCCCTATCGAATGGTGTATTGAACGAAGCGAAAACTCGATTTTTAATTTTTGGATACGGTAGTTTTCAGGTACGGTATTGTTGGAACGTTGCCAATTCGTGAACCATTTGATGTAGCGCTCTGAAAATTTGGCAGGGATCATTTCTGATTTTTCCCTATCGAATGGTGTATTGAACGAAGCGAAAACTCGATTTTTAATTTTTGGATACGGTAGTTTTCAGGTACGGTATTGTTGGAACGTTGCCAATTCGTGAACCATTTGATGTAGCGCTCTGAAAATTTGGCAGGGATCATTCTGATTTTCCCCTATCGAATGGTGTATTGAACGAAGCGAAAACTCGATTTTTAATTTTTGGATACGGTAGTTTTCAGGTACGGTATTGTTGGAACGTTGCCAATTCGTGAACCATTTGATGTAGCGCTCTGAAAATTTAGCAGGGATCATCTGATTTTCCCCTATCGAATGGTGTATTGAACGAAGCGAAAACTCGATTTTTAATTTTTGGATACGGTAGTTTTCAGGTACGGTATTGTTGGAACGTTGCCAATTCGTGAACCATTTGATGTAGCGCTCTGAAAATTTAGCAGGGATCATTTCTGATTTTCCCTATCGAATGGTGTATTGAACGAAGCGAAAACTCGATTTTTAATTTTTGGATACGGTAGTTTTCAGGTACGGTATTGTTGGAACGTTGCCAATTCGTGAACCATTTGATGTAGCGCTCTGAAAATTTAGCAGGGATCGTTTCTGATTTTTTTTCCCTATCGAATGGTGTATTGAACGAAGCGAAAACTCGATTTTTAATTTTTGGATACGGTAGTTTTCAGGTACGGTATTGTTGGAACGTTGCCAATTCGTGAACCATTTGATGTAGCGCTCTGAAAATTTAGCAGGGATCATTTCTGATTTTTCCCTATCGAATGGTGTATTGAACGAAGCGAAAACTCGATTTTTAATTTTTGGATACGGTAGTTTTCAGGTACGGTATTGTTGGAACGTTGCCAATTCGTGAACCATTTGATGTAGCGCTCTGAAAATTTGGCAGGGATCATTTCTGATTTTCCCCTATCGAATGGTGTGTTGAACGAAGCGAAAACTCGATTTTTAATTTTTGGATACGGTAGTTTTCAGGTACGGTATTGTTGGAACGTTGCCAATTCGTGAACCATTTGATGTAGCGCTCTGAAAATTTGGCAGGGATCATTTCTGATTTTCCCTATCGAATGGTGTATTGAACGAAGCGAAAACTCGATTTTTAATTTTTTGGATACGGTAGGAAAAATCAGACAGGGATCATATCTGATTTTCCCTATCGAATGGTGTATTGAACGAAGCGAAAACTCGATTTTTAATTTTTGGATACGGTAGTTTTCAGGTACGGTATTGTTGGAACGTTGCCAATTCGTGAACCATTTGATGTAGCGCTCTGAAAATTTGGCAGGGATCATTTCTGATTTTTCCCTATCGAATGGTGTATTGAACGAAGCGAAAACTCGATTTTTAATTTTTGGATACGGTAGTTTTCAGGTACGGTATTGTTGGAACGTTGCCAATTCGTGAACCATTTGATG
Source organism: Pristionchus pacificus (assembly GCA_000180635.4). Lineage (NCBI taxonomy): Eukaryota > Metazoa > Nematoda > Chromadorea > Rhabditida > Neodiplogasteridae > Pristionchus > Pristionchus pacificus. The sequence goes on from ABKE04000017.1 coordinate 8,826, forward strand.
TAGCGCTCTGAAAATTTAGCAGGGATCATATCTGATTTTTCCCTATCGAATGGTGTATTGAACGAAGCGAAAACTCGATTTTTAATTTTTGGATACGGTAGTTTTCAGGTACGGTATTGTTGGAACGTTGCCAATTCGTGAACCATTTGATGTAGCGCTCTGAAAATTTAGCAGGGATCATTTCTGATTTTCCCTATCGAATGGTGTATTGAACGAAGCGAAAACTCGATTTTTAATTTTTGGATACGGTAGTTTTCAGGTACGGTATTGTTGGAACGTTGCCAATTCGTGAACCATTTGATGTAGCGCTCTGAAAATTTAGCAGGGATCATTTCTGATTTTCCCCTATCGAATGGTGTATTGAACGAAGCGAAAACTCGATTTTTAATTTTTGGATACGGTAGTTTTCAGGTACGGTATTGTTGGAACGTTGCCAATTCGTGAACCATTTGATGTAGCGCTCTGAAAATTTAGCAGGGATCGTTTCTGATTTTTCCCTATCGAATGGTGTATTGAACGAAGCGAAAACTCGATTTTTAATTTTTGGATACGGTAGTTTTCAGGTACGGTATTGTTGGAACGTTGCCAATTCGTGAACCATTTGATGTAGCGCTCTGAAAATTTAGCAGGGATCATATCTGATTTTTCCCTATCGAATGGTGTATTGAACGAAGCGAAAACTCGATTTTTAATTTTTGGATACGGTAGTTTTCAGGTACGGTATTGTTGGAACGTTGCCAATTCGTGAACCATTTGATGTAGCGCTCTGAAAATTTAGCAGGGATCGTTTCTGAATTTCCCCTATCGAATGGTGTATTGAACGAAGCGAAAACTCGATTTTTAATTTTTGGATACGGTAGTTTTCAGGTACGGTATTGTTGGAACGTTGCCAATTCGTGAACCATTTGATGTAGCGCTCTGAAAATTTAGCAGGGATCGTTTCTGATTTTTCCCTATCGAATGGTGTATTGAACGAAGCGAAAACTCGATTTTTAATTTTTGGATACGGTAGTTTTCAGGTACGGTATTGTTGGAACGTTGCCAATTCGTGAACCATTTGATGTAGCGCTCTGAAAATTTAGCAGGGATCATATCTGATTTTTCCCTATCGAATGGTGTATTGAACGAAGCGAAAACTCGATTTTTAATTTTTGGATACGGTAGTTTTCAGGTACGGTATTGTTGGAACGTTGCCAATTCGTGAACCATTTGATGTAGCGCTCTGAAAATTTAGCAGGGATCGTTTCTGATTTTCCCCTATCGAATGGTGTATTGAACGAAGCGAAAACTCGATTTTTAATTTTTGGATACGGTAGTTTTCAGGTACGGTATTGTTGGAACGTTGCCAATTCGTGAACCATTTGATGTAGCGCTCTGAAAATTTAGCAGGGATCGTTTCTGATTTTTCCCTATCGAATGGTGTATTGAACGAAGCGAAAACTCGATTTTTAATTTTTGGATACGGTAGTTTTCAGGTACGGTATTGTTGGAACGTTGCCAATTCGTGAACCATTTGATGTAGCGCTCTGAAAATTTAGCAGGGATCATTTCTGATTTTCCCCTATCGAATGGTGTATTGAACGAAGCGAAAACTCGATTTTTAATTTTTGGATACGGTAGTTTTCAGGTACGGTATTGTTGGAACGTTGCCAATTCGTGAACCATTTGATGTAGCGCTCTGAAAATTTAGCAGGGATCATTTCTGATTTTCCCCTATCGAATGGTGTATTGAACGAAGCGAAAACTCGATTTTTAATTTTTGGATACGGTAGTTTTCAGGTACGGTATTGTTGGAACGTTGCCAATTCGTGAACCATTTGATGTAGCGCTCTGAAAATTTAGCAGGGATCGTTCTGATTTTTCCCTATCGAATGGTGTATTGAACGAAGCGAAAACTCGATTTTTAATTTTTGGATACGGTAGTTTTCAGGTACGGTATTGTTGGAACGTTGCCAATTCGTGAACCATTTGATGTAGCGCTCTGAAAATTTAGCAGGGATCGTTCTGATTTTTCCCTATCGAATGGTGTATTGAACGAAGCGAAAACTCGATTTTTAATTTTGGATACGGTAGTTTTCAGGTACGGTATTGTTGGAACGTTGCCAATTCGTGAACCATTTGATGTAGCGCTCTGAAAATTTAGCAGGGATCATTTCTGATTTTCCCCTATCGAATGGTGTATTGAACGAAGCGAAAACTCGATTTTTAATTTTTGGATACGGTAGTTTTCAGGTACGGTATTGTTGGAACGTTGCCAATTCGTGAACCATTTGATGTAGCGCTCTGAAAATTTAGCAGGGATCATTTCTGATTTTTCCCTATCGAATGGTGTATTGAACGAAGCGAAAACTCGATTTTTAATTTTTGGATACGGTAGTTTTCAGGTACGGTATTGTTGGAACGTTGCCAATTCGTGAACCATTTGATGTAGCGCTCTGAAAATTTAGCAGGGATCATATCTGATTTTTCCCTATCGAATGGTGTATTGAACGAAGCGAAAACTCGATTTTTAATTTTTGGATACGGTAGTTTTCAGGTACGGTATTGTTGGAACGTTGCCAATTCGTGAACCATTTGATGTAGCGCTCTGAAAATTTGGCAGGGATCATTTCTGATTTTCCCCTATCGAATGGTGTATTGAACGAAGCGAAAACTCGATTTTTAATTTTTGGATACGGTAGTTTTCAGGTACGGTATTGTTGGAACGTTGCCAATTCGTGAACCATTTGATGTAGCGCTCTGAAAATTTAGCAGGGATCATTTCTGATTTTTCCCTATCGAATGGTGTATTGAACGAAGCGAAAACTCGATTTTTAATTTTTGGATACGGTAGGAAAAATCAGACAGGGATCATATCTTGATTTTTCCCTATCGAATGGTGTATTGAACGAAGCGAAAACTCGATTTTTAATTTTTGGATACGGTAGTTTTCAGGTACGGTATTGTTGGAACGTTGCCAATTCGTGAACCCTTTGATGTAGCGCTCTGAAAATTTAGCAGGGATCGTTTCTGATTTTTCCCTATTTAATGGTGTATTGAACGAAGCGAAAACTCGATTTTTAATTTTTGGATCCGTAGGAAAATCAGACAGGGATCATATCTGATTTTTCCCTATCAAATGGTGTATTGAACGAAGCGAAAACTCGATTTTTAATTTTTGGATACGGTAGTTTTCAGGTACGGTATTGTTGGAACGTTGCCAATTCGTGAACCATTTGATGTAGCGCTCTGAAAATTTGGCAGGGATCATTTCTGATTTTCCCCTATCGAATGGTGTATTGAACGAAGCGAAAACTCGATTTTTAATTTTTGGATACGGTAGTTTTCAGGTACGGTATTGTTGGAACGTTGCCAATTCGTGAACCATTTGATGTAGCGCTCTGAAAATTTAGCAGGGATCATTTCTGATTTTTCCCTATCGAATGGTGTATTGAACGAAGCGAAAACTCGATTTTTAATTTTTGGATACGGTAGTTTTCAGGTACGGTATTGTTGGAACGTTGCCAATTCGTGAACCATTTGATGTAGCGCTCTGAAAATTTAGCAGGGATCATTTCTGATTTTTCCCTATCGAATGGTGTATTGAACGAAGCGAAAACTCGATTTTTAATTTTTGGATACGGTAGTTTTCAGGTACGGTATTGTTGGAACGTTGCCAATTCGTGAACCATTTGATGTAGCGCTCTGAAAATTTAGCAGGGATCATTTCTGATTTTCCCCTATCGAATGGTGTATTGAACGAAGCGAAAACTCGATTTTTAATTTTTGGATACGGTAGTTTTCAGGTACGGTATTGTTGGAACGTTGCCAATTCGTGAACCATTTGATGTAGCGCTCTGAAAATTTAGCAGGGATCATTTCTGATTTTCCCTATCGAATGGTGTATTGAACGAAGCGAAAACTCGATTTTTAATTTTTGGATACGGTAGTTTTCAGGTACGGTATTGTTGGAACGTTGCCAATTCGTGAACCATTTGATGTAGCGCTCTGAAAATTTAGCAGGGATCATTTCTGATTTTTCCCTATCGAATGGTGTATTGAACGAAGCGAAAACTCGATTTTTAATTTTTGGATACGGTAGTTTTCAGGTACGGTATTGTTGGAACGTTGCCAATTCGTGAACCATTTGATGTAGCGCTCTGAAAATTTAGCAGGGATCATTTCTGATTTTTCCCCTATCGAATGGTGTATTGAACGAAGCGAAAACTCGATTTTTAATTTTTGGATACGGTAGTTTTCAGGTACGGTATTGTTGGAACGTTGCCAATTCGTGAACCATTTGATGTAGCGCTCTGAAAATTTAGCAGGGATCATTTCTGATTTTCCCCTATCGAATGGTGTATTGAACGAAGCGAAAACTCGATTTTTAATTTTTGGATACGGTAGTTTTCAGGTACGGTATTGTTGGAACGTTGCCAATTCGTGAACCATTTGATGTAGCGCTCTGAAAATTTAGCAGGGATCATTTCTGATTTTCCCCTATCGAATGGTGTATTGAACGAAGCGAAAACTCGATTTTTAATTTTTGGATACGGTAGTTTTCAGGTACGGTATTGTTGGAACGTTGCCAATTCGTGAACCATTTGATGTAGCGCTCTGAAAATTTAGCAGGGATCATTTCTGATTTTTCCCTATCGAATGGTGTATTGAACGAAGCGAAAACTCGATTTTTAATTTTTGGATACGGTAGTTTTCAGGTACGGTATTGTTGGAACGTTGCCAATTCGTGAACCATTTGATGTAGCGCTCTGAAAATTTAGCAGGGATCATTTCTGATTTTTCCCTATCGAATGGTGTATTGAACGAAGCGAAAACTCGATTTTTAATTTTTGGATACGGTAGTTTTCAGGTACGGTATTGTTGGAACGTTGCCAATTCGTGAACCATTTGATGTAGCGCTCTGAAAATTTAGCAGGGATCATTTCTGATTTTTCCCTATCGAATGGTGTATTGAACGAAGCGAAAACTCGATTTTTAATTTTTGGATACGGTAGTTTTCAGGTACGGTATTGTTGGAACGTTGCCAATTCGTGAACCATTTGATGTAGCGCTCTGAAAATTTAGCAGGGATCATTTCTGATTTTTCCCTATCGAATGGTGTATTGAACGAAGCGAAAACTCGATTTTTAATTTTTGGATACGGTAGTTTTCAGGTACGGTATTGTTGGAACGTTGCCAATTCGTGAACCATTTGATGTAGCGCTCTGAAAATTTAGCAGGGATCATTTCTGATTTTTCCCTATCGAATGGTGTATTGAACGAAGCGAAAACTCGATTTTTAATTTTTGGATACGGTAGTTTTCAGGTACGGTATTGTTGGAACGTTGCCAATTCGTGAACCATTTGATGTAGCGCTCTGAAAATTTAGCAGGGATCATTTCTGATTTTTCCCTATCGAATGGTGTATTGAACGAAGCGAAAACTCGATTTTTAATTTTTGGATACGGTAGTTTTCAGGTACGGTATTGTTGGAACGTTGCCAATTCGTGAACCATTTGATGTAGCGCTCTGAAAATTTAGCAGGGATCATTTCTGATTTTCCCTATCGAATGGTGTATTGAACGAAGCGAAAACTCGATTTTTAATTTTTGGATACGGTAGTTTTCAGGTACGGTATTGTTGGAACGTTGCCAATTCGTGAACCATTTGATGTAGCGCTCTGAAAATTTAGCAGGGATCATTTCTGATTTTTCCCTATCGAATGGTGTATTGAACGAAGCGAAAACTCGATTTTTAATTTTTGGATACGGTAGTTTTCAGGTACGGTATTGTTGGAACGTTGCCAATTCGTGAACCATTTGATGTAGCGCTCTGAAAATTTAGCAGGGATCATTTCTGATTTTTCCCTATCGAATGGTGTATTGAACGAAGCGAAAACTCGATTTTTAATTTTTGGATACGGTAGTTTTCAGGTACGGTATTGTTGGAACGTTGCCAATTCGTGAACCATTTGATGTAGCGCTCTGAAAATTTAGCAGGGATCATTTCTGATTTTTCCCTATCGAATGGTGTATTGAACGAAGCGAAAACTCGATTTTTAATTTTTGGATACGGTAGTTTTCAGGTACGGTATTGTTGGAACGTTGCCAATTCGTGAACCATTTGATGTAGCGCTCTGAAAATTTAGCAGGGATCATTTCTGATTTTCCCCTATCGAATGGTGTATTGAACGAAGCGAAAACTCGATTTTTAATTTTTGGATACGGTAGTTTTCAGGTACGGTATTGTTGGAACGTTGCCAATTCGTGAACCATTTGATGTAGCGCTCTGAAAATTTAGCAGGGATCATTTCTGATTTTTCCCTATCGAATGGTGTATTGAACGAAGCGAAAACTCGATTTTTAATTTTTGGATACGGTAGTTTTCAGGTACGGTATTGTTGGAACGTTGCCAATTCGTGAACCATTTGATGTAGCGCTCTGAAAATTTAGCAGGGATCATTTCTGATTTTTCCCTATCGAATGGTGTATTGAACGAAGCGAAAACTCGATTTTTAATTTTTGGATACGGTAGTTTTCAGGTACGGTATTGTTGGAACGTTGCCAATTCGTGAACCATTTGATGTAGCGCTCTGAAAATTTAGCAGGGATCATTTCTGATTTTTCCCCTATCGAATGGTGTATTGAACGAAGCGAAAACTCGATTTTTAATTTTTGGATACGGTAGTTTTCAGGTACGGTATTGTTGGAACGTTGCCAATTCGTGAACCATTTGATGTAGCGCTCTGAAAATTTAGCAGGGATCATTTCTGATTTTTCCCTATCGAATGGTGTATTGAACGAAGCGAAAACTCGATTTTTAATTTTTGGATACGGTAGTTTTCAGGTACGGTATTGTTGGAACGTTGCCAATTCGTGAACCATTTGATGTAGCGCTCTGAAAATTTAGCAGGGATCATTTCTGATTTTCCCCTATCGAATGGTGTATTGAACGAAGCGAAAACTCGATTTTTAATTTTTGGATACGGTAGTTTTCAGGTACGGTATTGTTGGAACGTTGCCAATTCGTGAACCATTTGATGTAGCGCTCTGAAAATTTAGCAGGGATCATTTCTGATTTTCCCTATCGAATGGTGTATTGAACGAAGCGAAAACTCGATTTTTAATTTTTGGATACGGTAGTTTTCAGGTACGGTATTGTTGGAACGTTGCCAATTCGTGAACCATTTGATGTAGCGCTCTGAAAATTTAGCAGGGATCATTTCTGATTTTTCCCTATCGAATGGTGTATTGAACGAAGCGAAAACTCGATTTTTAATTTTTGGATACGGTAGTTTTCAGGTACGGTATTGTTGGAACGTTGCCAATTCGTGAACCATTTGATGTAGCGCTCTGAAAATTTAGCAGGGATCATTTCTGATTTTCCCTATCGAATGGTGTATTGAACGAAGCGAAAACTCGATTTTTAATTTTTGGATACGGTAGTTTTCAGGTACGGTATTGTTGGAACGTTGCCAATTCGTGAACCATTTGATGTAGCGCTCTGAAAATTTAGCAGGGATCATTTCTGATTTTTCCCTATCGAATGGTGTATTGAACGAAGCGAAAACTCGATTTTTAATTTTTGGATACGGTAGTTTTCAGGTACGGTATTGTTGGAACGTTGCCAATTCGTGAACCATTTGATGTAGCGCTCTGAAAATTTAGCAGGGATCATTTCTGATTTTTCCCTATCGAATGGTGTATTGAACGAAGCGAAAACTCGATTTTTAATTTTTGGATACGGTAGTTTTCAGGTACGGTATTGTTGGAACGTTGCCAATTCGTGAACCATTTGATGTAGCGCTCTGAAAATTTAGCAGGGATCATTTCTGATTTTTCCCTATCGAATGGTGTATTGAACGAAGCGAAAACTCGATTTTTAATTTTTGGATACGGTAGTTTTCAGGTACGGTATTGTTGGAACGTTGCCAATTCGTGAACCATTTGATGTAGCGCTCTGAAAATTTAGCAGGGATCATTTCTGATTTTTCCCTATCGAATGGTGTATTGAACGAAGCGAAAACTCGATTTTTAATTTTTGGATACGGTAGTTTTCAGGTACGGTATTGTTGGAACGTTGCCAATTCGTGAACCATTTGATGTAGCGCTCTGAAAATTTAGCAGGGATCATTTCTGATTTTTCCCTATCGAATGGTGTATTGAACGAAGCGAAAACTCGATTTTTAATTTTTGGATACGGTAGTTTTCAGGTACGGTATTGTTGGAACGTTGCCAATTCGTGAACCATTTGATGTAGCGCTCTGAAAATTTAGCAGGGATCATTTCTGATTTTTCCCTATCGAATGGTGTATTGAACGAAGCGAAAACTCGATTTTTAATTTTTGGATACGGTAGTTTTCAGGTACGGTATTGTTGGAACGTTGCCAATTCGTGAACCATTTGATGTAGCGCTCTGAAAATTTAGCAGGGATCATTTCTGATTTTCCCTATCGAATGGTGTATTGAACGAAGCGAAAACTCGATTTTTAATTTTTGGATACGGTAGTTTTCAGGTACGGTATTGTTGGAACGTTGCCAATTCGTGAACCATTTGATGTAGCGCTCTGAAAATTTAGCAGGGATCATTTCTGATTTTTCCCTATCGAATGGTGTATTGAACGAAGCGAAAACTCGATTTTTAATTTTTGGATACGGTAGTTTTCAGGTACGGTATTGTTGGAACGTTGCCAATTCGTGAACCATTTGATGTAGCGCTCTGAAAATTTAGCAGGGATCATTTCTGATTTTTCCCTATCGAATGGTGTATTGAACGAAGCGAAAACTCGATTTTTAATTTTTGGATACGGTAGTTTTCAGGTACGGTATTGTTGGAACGTTGCCAATTCGTGAACCATTTGATGTAGCGCTCTGAAAATTTAGCAGGGATCATTTCTGATTTTTCCCTATCGAATGGTGTATTGAACGAAGCGAAAACTCGATTTTTAATTTTTGGATACGGTAGTTTTCAGGTACGGTATTGTTGGAACGTTGCCAATTCGTGAACCATTTGATGTAGCGCTCTGAAAATTTAGCAGGGATCATTTCTGATTTTTCCCTATCGAATGGTGTATTGAACGAAGCGAAAACTCGATTTTTAATTTTTGGATACGGTAGTTTTCAGGTACGGTATTGTTGGAACGTTGCCAATTCGTGAACCATTTGATGTAGCGCTCTGAAAATTTAGCAGGGATCATTTCTGATTTTCCCCTATCGAATGGTGTATTGAACGAAGCGAAAACTCGATTTTTAATTTTTGGATACGGTAGTTTTCAGGTACGGTATTGTTGGAACGTTGCCAATTCGTGAACCATTTGATGTAGCGCTCTGAAAATTTAGCAGGGATCGTTTCTGATTTTCCCCTATCGAATGGTGTATTGAACGAAGCGAAAACTCGATTTTTAATTTTTGGATACGGTAGTTTTCAGGTACGGTATTGTTGGAACGTTGCCAATTCGTGAACCATTTGATGTAGCGCTCTGAAAATTTAGCAGGGATCATATCTGATTTTTCCCTATCGAATGGTGTATTGAACGAAGCGAAAACTCGATTTTTAATTTTTGGATACGGTAGTTTTCAGGTACGGTATTGTTGGAACGTTGCCAATTCGTGAACCATTTGATGTAGCGCTCTGAAAATTTAGCAGGGATCATTTCTGATTTTCCCTATCGAATGGTGTATTGAACGAAGCGAAAACTCGATTTTTAATTTTTGGATACGGTAGTTTTCAGGTACGGTATTGTTGGAACGTTGCCAATTCGTGAACCATTTGATGTAGCGCTCTGAAAATTTAGCAGGGATCATTTCTGATTTTCCCTATCGAATGGTGTATTGAACGAAGCGAAAACTCGATTTTTAATTTTTGGATACGGTAGTTTTCAGGTACGGTATTGTTGGAACGTTGCCAATTCGTGAACCATTTGATGTAGCGCTCTGAAAATTTAGCAGGGATCATTTCTGATTTTCCCTATCGAATGGTGTATTGAACGAAGCGAAAACTCGATTTTTAATTTTTGGATACGGTAGTTTTCAGGTACGGTATTGTTGGAACGTTGCCAATTCGTGAACCATTTGATGTAGCGCTCTGAAAATTTAGCAGGGATCATTTCTGATTTTCCCTATCGAATGGTGTATTGAACGAAGCGAAAACTCGATTTTTAATTTTTGGATACGGTAGTTTTCAGGTACGGTATTGTTGGAACGTTGCCAATTCGTGAACCATTTGATGTAGCGCTCTGAAAATTTAGCAGGGATCATTTCTGATTTTTCCCTATCGAATGGTGTATTGAACGAAGCGAAAACTCGATTTTTAATTTTTGGATACGGTAGTTTTCAGGTACGGTATTGTTGGAACGTTGCCAATTCGTGAACCATTTGATGTAGCGCTCTGAAAATTTAGCAGGGATCATTTCTGATTTTCCCTATCGAATGGTGTATTGAACGAAGCGAAAACTCGATTTTTAATTTTTGGATACGGTAGTTTTCAGGTACGGTATTGTTGGAACGTTGCCAATTCGTGAACCATTTGATGTAGCGCTCTGAAAATTTGGCAGGGATCATTTCTGATTTTCCCTATCGAATGGTGTATTGAACGAAGCGAAAACTCGATTTTTAATTTTTGGATACGGTAGTTTTCAGGTACGGTATTGTTGGAACGTTGCCAATTCGTGAACCATTTGATGTAGCGCTCTGAAAATTTGGCAGGGATCATTTCTGATTTTTCCCTATCGAATGGTGTATTGAACGAAGCGAAAACTCGATTTTTAATTTTTGGATACGGTAGTTTTCAGGTACGGTATTGTTGGAACGTTGCCAATTCGTGAACCATTTGATGTAGCGCTCTGAAAATTTAGCAGGGATCATTTCTGATTTTTCCCTATCGAATGGTGTATTGAACGAAGCGAAAACTCGATTTTTAATTTTTGGATACGGTAGTTTTCAGGTACGGTATTGTTGGAACGTTGCCAATTCGTGAACCATTTGATGTAGCGCTCTGAAAATTTAGCAGGGATCATTTCTGATTTTTCCCTATCGAATGGTGTATTGAACGAAGCGAAAACTCGATTTTTAATTTTTGGATACGGTAGTTTTCAGGTACGGTATTGTTGGAACGTTGCCAATTCGTGAACCATTTGATGTAGCGCTCTGAAAATTTGCAGGGATCATTTCTGATTTTCCCTATCGAATGGTGTATTGAACGAAGCGAAAACTCGATTTTTAATTTTTGGATACGGTAGTTTTCAGGTACGGTATTGTTGGAACGTTGCCAATTCGTGAACCATTTGATGTAGCGCTCTGAAAATTTAGCAGGGATCATTTCTGATTTTTCCCTATCGAATGGTGTATTGAACGAAGCGAAAACTCGATTTTTAATTTTTGGATACGGTAGTTTTCAGGTACGGTATTGTTGGAACGTTGCCAATTCGTGAACCATTTGATGTAGCGCTCTGAAAATTTAGCAGGGATCATTTCTGATTTTTCCCTATCGAATGGTGTATTGAACGAAGCGAAAACTCGATTTTTAATTTTTGGATACGGTAGTTTTCAGGTACGGTATTGTTGGAACGTTGCCAATTCGTGAACCATTTGATGTAGCGCTCTGAAAATTTAGCAGGGATCATTTCTGATTTTTCCCTATCGAATGGTGTATTGAACGAAGCGAAAACTCGATTTTTAATTTTTGGATACGGTAGTTTTCAGGTACGGTATTGTTGGAACGTTGCCAATTCGTGAACCATTTGATGTAGCGCTCTGAAAATTTAGCAGGGATCATTTCTGATTTTTCCCTATCGAATGGTGTATTGAACGAAGCGAAAACTCGATTTTTAATTTTTGGATACGGTAGTTTTCAGGTACGGTATTGTTGGAACGTTGCCAATTCGTGAACCATTTGATGTAGCGCTCTGAAAATTTAGCAGGGATCATTTCTGATTTTCCCTATCGAATGGTGTATTGAACGAAGCGAAAACTCGATTTTTAATTTTTGGATACGGTAGTTTTCAGGTACGGTATTGTTGGAACGTTGCCAATTCGTGAACCATTTGATGTAGCGCTCTGAAAATTTAGCAGGGATCATTTCTGATTTTTCCCTATCGAATGGTGTATTGAACGAAGCGAAAACTCGATTTTTAATTTTTGGATACGGTAGTTTTCAGGTACGGTATTGTTGGAACGTTGCCAATTCGTGAACCATTTGATGTAGCGCTCTGAAAATTTAGCAGGGATCATTTCTGATTTTTCCCTATCGAATGGTGTATTGAACGAAGCGAAAACTCGATTTTTAATTTTTGGATACGGTAGTTTTCAGGTACGGTATTGTTGGAACGTTGCCAATTCGTGAACCATTTGATGTAGCGCTCTGAAAATTTGCAGGGATCATTTCTGATTTTTCCCTATCGAATGGTGTATTGAACGAAGCGAAAACTCGATTTTTAATTTTTGGATACGGTAGTTTTCAGGTACGGTATTGTTGGAACGTTGCCAATTCGTGAACCATTTGATGTAGCGCTCTGAAAATTTAGCAGGGATCATTTCTGATTTTTCCCTATCGAATGGTGTATTGAACGAAGCGAAAACTCGATTTTTAATTTTTGGATACGGTAGTTTTCAGGTACGGTATTGTTGGAACGTTGCCAATTCGTGAACCATTTGATGTAGCGCTCTGAAAATTTAGCAGGGATCATTTCTGATTTTTCCCTATCGAATGGTGTATTGAACGAAGCGAAAACTCGATTTTTAATTTTTGGATACGGTAGTTTTCAGGTACGGTATTGTTGGAACGTTGCCAATTCGTGAACCATTTGATGTAGCGCTCTGAAAATTTAGCAGGGATCATTTCTGATTTTTCCCTATCGAATGGTGTATTGAACGAAGCGAAAACTCGATTTTTAATTTTTGGATACGGTAGTTTTCAGGTACGGTATTGTTGGAACGTTGCCAATTCGTGAACCATTTGATGTAGCGCTCTGAAAATTTAGCAGGGATCATTTCTGATTTTTCCCTATCGAATGGTGTATTGAACGAAGCGAAAACTCGATTTTTAATTTTTGGATACGGTAGTTTTCAGGTACGGTATTGTTGGAACGTTGCCAATTCGTGAACCATTTGATGTAGCGCTCTGAAAATTTAGCAGGGATCATTTCTGATTTTTCCCTATCGAATGGTGTATTGAACGAAGCGAAAACTCGATTTTTAATTTTTGGATACGGTAGTTTTCAGGTACGGTATTGTTGGAACGTTGCCAATTCGTGAACCATTTGATGTAGCGCTCTGAAAATTTAGCAGGGATCATTTCTGATTTTTCCCTATCGAATGGTGTATTGAACGAAGCGAAAACTCGATTTTTAATTTTTGGATACGGTAGTTTTCAGGTACGGTATTGTTGGAACGTTGCCAATTCGTGAACCATTTGATGTAGCGCTCTGAAAATTTAGCAGGGATCATTTCTGATTTTTCCCTATCGAATGGTGTATTGAACGAAGCGAAAACTCGATTTTTAATTTTTGGATACGGTAGTTTTCAGGTACGGTATTGTTGGAACGTTGCCAATTCGTGAACCATTTGATGTAGCGCTCTGAAAATTTAGCAGGGATCATTTCTGATTTTTCCCTATCGAATGGTGTATTGAACGAAGCGAAAACTCGATTTTTAATTTTTGGATACGGTAGTTTTCAGGTACGGTATTGTTGGAACGTTGCCAATTCGTGAACCATTTGATGTAGCGCTCTGAAAATTTAGCAGGGATCATTTCTGATTTTCCCTATCGAATGGTGTATCGAAGCGAAAACTCGGGATACGGTAGTTTTCAGGTACGGTATTGTTGGAACGTTGCCAATTCGTGAACCATTTGATGTAGCGCTCTGAAAATTTAGCAGGGATCATTTCTGATTTTCCCCTATCGAATGGTGTATTGAACGAAGCGAAAACTCGATTTTTAATTTTTGGATACGGTAGTTTTCAGGTACGGTATTGTTGGAACGTTGCCAATTCGTGAACCATTTGATGTAGCGCTCTGAAAATTTGGCAGGGATCATTTCTGATTTTTCCCTATCGAATGGTGTATTGAACGAAGCGAAAACTCGATTTTTAATTTTTGGATACGGTAGTTTTCAGGTACGGTATTGTTGGAACGTTGCCAATTCGTGAACCATTTGATGTAGCGCTCTGAAAATTTGGCAGGGATCATTTCTGATTTTTCCCTATCGAATGGTGTATTGAACGAAGCGAAAACTCGATTTTTAATTTTTGGATACGGTAGTTTTCAGGTACGGTATTGTTGGAACGTTGCCAATTCGTGAACCATTTGATGTAGCGCTCTGAAAATTTAGCAGGGATCATTTCTGATTTTTCCCTATCGAATGGTGTATTGAACGAAGCGAAAACTCGATTTTTAATTTTTGGATACGGTAGTTTTCAGGTACGGTATTGTTGGAACGTTGCCAATTCGTGAACCATTTGATGTAGCGCTCTGAAAATTTAGCAGGGATCATTTCTGATTTTTCCCTATCGAATGGTGTATTGAACGAAGCGAAAACTCGATTTTTAATTTTTGGATACGGTAGTTTTCAGGTACGGTATTGTTGGAACGTTGCCAATTCGTGAACCATTTGATGTAGCGCTCTGAAAATTTGGCAGGGATCATTTCTGATTTTCCCTATCGAATGGTGTATTGAACGAAGCGAAAACTCGATTTTTAATTTTTGGATACGGTAGTTTTCAGGTACGGTATTGTTGGAACGTTGCCAATTCGTGAACCATTTGATGTAGCGCTCTGAAAATTTAGCAGGGATCATTTCTGATTTTTCCCTATCGAATGGTGTATTGAACGAAGCGAAAACTCGATTTTTAATTTTTGGATACGGTAGTTTTCAGGTACGGTATTGTTGGAACGTTGCCAATTCGTGAACCATTTGATGTAGCGCTCTGAAAATTTGCAGGGATCATTTCTGATTTTTCCCTATCGAATGGTGTATTGAACGAAGCGAAAACTCGATTTTTAATTTTTGGATACGGTAGTTTTCAGGTACGGTATTGTTGGAACGTTGCCAATTCGTGAACCATTTGATGTAGCGCTCTGAAAATTTAGCAGGGATCATTTCTGATTTTTCCCTATCGAATGGTGTATTGAACGAAGCGAAAACTCGATTTTTAATTTTTGGATACGGTAGTTTTCAGGTACGGTATTGTTGGAACGTTGCCAATTCGTGAACCATTTGATGTAGCGCTCTGAAAATTTAGCAGGGATCATTTCTGATTTTTCCCTATCGAATGGTGTATTGAACGAAGCGAAAACTCGATTTTTAATTTTTGGATACGGTAGTTTTCAGGTACGGTATTGTTGGAACGTTGCCAATTCGTGAACCATTTGATGTAGCGCTCTGAAAATTTAGCAGGGATCATTTCTGATTTTTCCCTATCGAATGGTGTATTGAACGAAGCGAAAACTCGATTTTTAATTTTTGGATACGGTAGTTTTCAGGTACGGTATTGTTGGAACGTTGCCAATTCGTGAACCATTTGATGTAGCGCTCTGAAAATTTAGCAGGGATCATTTCTGATTTTCCCCTATCGAATGGTGTATTGAACGAAGCGAAAACTCGATTTTTAATTTTTGGATACGGTAGTTTTCAGGTACGGTATTGTTGGAACGTTGCCAATTCGTGAACCATTTGATGTAGCGCTCTGAAAATTTAGCAGGGATCATTTCTGATTTTTCCCTATCGAATGGTGTATTGAACGAAGCGAAAACTCGATTTTTAATTTTTGGATACGGTAGTTTTCAGGTACGGTATTGTTGGAACGTTGCCAATTCGTGAACCATTTGATGTAGCGCTCTGAAAATTTAGCAGGGATCATTTCTGATTTTTCCCTATCGAATGGTGTATTGAACGAAGCGAAAACTCGATTTTTAATTTTTGGATACGGTAGTTTTCAGGTACGGTATTGTTGGAACGTTGCCAATTCGTGAACCATTTGATGTAGCGCTCTGAAAATTTGGCAGGGATCATTTCTGATTTTTCCCTATCGAATGGTGTATTGAACGAAGCGAAAACTCGATTTTTAATTTTTGGATACGGTAGTTTTCAGGTACGGTATTGTTGGAACGTTGCCAATTCGTGAACCATTTGATGTAGCGCTCTGAAAATTTGGCAGGGATCATTTCTGATTTTTCCCTATCGAATGGTGTATTGAACGAAGCGAAAACTCGATTTTTAATTTTTGGATACGGTAGTTTTCAGGTACGGTATTGTTGGAACGTTGCCAATTCGTGAACCATTTGATGTAGCGCTCTGAAAATTTAGCAGGGATCATTTCTGATTTTTCCCTATCGAATGGTGTATTGAACGAAGCGAAAACTCGATTTTTAATTTTTGGATACGGTAGTTTTCAGGTACGGTATTGTTGGAACGTTGCCAATTCGTGAACCATTTGATGTAGCGCTCTGAAAATTTAGCAGGGATCATTTCTGATTTTTCCCTATCGAATGGTGTATTGAACGAAGCGAAAACTCGATTTTTAATTTTTGGATACGGTAGTTTTCAGGTACGGTATTGTTGGAACGTTGCCAATTCGTGAACCATTTGATGTAGCGCTCTGAAAATTTAGCAGGGATCATTTCTGATTTTTCCCTATCGAATGGTGTATTGAACGAAGCGAAAACTCGATTTTTAATTTTTGGATACGGTAGTTTTCAGGTACGGTATTGTTGGAACGTTGCCAATTCGTGAACCATTTGATGTAGCGCTCTGAAAATTTAGCAGGGATCATTTCTGATTTTCCCCTATCGAATGGTGTATTGAACGAAGCGAAAACTCGATTTTTAATTTTTGGATACGGTAGTTTTCAGGTACGGTATTGTTGGAACGTTGCCAATTCGTGAACCATTTGATGTAGCGCTCTGAAAATTTAGCAGGGATCATTTCTGATTTTCCCCTATCGAATGGTGTATTGAACGAAGCGAAAACTCGATTTTTAATTTTTGGATACGGTAGTTTTCAGGTACGGTATTGTTGGAACGTTGCCAATTCGTGAACCATTTGATGTAGCGCTCTGAAAATTTAGCAGGGATCATTTCTGATTTTTCCCTATCGAATGGTGTATTGAACGAAGCGAAAACTCGATTTTTAATTTTTGGATACGGTAGTTTTCAGGTACGGTATTGTTGGAACGTTGCCAATTCGTGAACCATTTGATGTAGCGCTCTGAAAATTTAGCAGGGATCATTTCTGATTTTTCCCTATCGAATGGTGTATTGAACGAAGCGAAAACTCGATTTTTAATTTTTGGATACGGTAGTTTTCAGGTACGGTATTGTTGGAACGTTGCCAATTCGTGAACCATTTGATGTAGCGCTCTGAAAATTTAGCAGGGATCATTTCTGATTTTCCCCTATCGAATGGTGTATTGAACGAAGCGAAAACTCGATTTTTAATTTTTGGATACGGTAGTTTTCAGGTACGGTATTGTTGGAACGTTGCCAATTCGTGAACCATTTGATGTAGCGCTCTGAAAATTTAGCAGGGATCATTTCTGATTTTCCCTATCGAATGGTGTATTGAACGAAGCGAAAACTCGATTTTTAATTTTTGGATACGGTAGTTTTCAGGTACGGTATTGTTGGAACGTTGCCAATTCGTGAACCATTTGATGTAGCGCTCTGAAAATTTAGCAGGGATCATTTCTGATTTTTCCCTATCGAATGGTGTATTGAACGAAGCGAAAACTCGATTTTTAATTTTTGGATACGGTAGTTTTCAGGTACGGTATTGTTGGAACGTTGCCAATTCGTGAACCATTTGATGTAGCGCTCTGAAAATTTAGCAGGGATCATTTCTGATTTTTCCCTATCGAATGGTGTATTGAACGAAGCGAAAACTCGATTTTTAATTTTTGGATACGGTAGTTTTCAGGTACGGTATTGTTGGAACGTTGCCAATTCGTGAACCATTTGATGTAGCGCTCTGAAAATTTAGCAGGGATCATTTCTGATTTTCCCTATCGAATGGTGTATTGAACGAAGCGAAAACTCGATTTTTAATTTTTGGATACGGTAGTTTTCAGGTACGGTATTGTTGGAACGTTGCCAATTCGTGAACCATTTGATGTAGCGCTCTGAAAATTTAGCAGGGATCATTTCTGATTTTCCCCTATCGAATGGTGTATTGAACGAAGCGAAAACTCGATTTTTAATTTTTGGATACGGTAGTTTTCAGGTACGGTATTGTTGGAACGTTGCCAATTCGTGAACCATTTGATGTAGCGCTCTGAAAATTTAGCAGGGATCATTTCTGATTTTCCCCTATCGAATGGTGTATTGAACGAAGCGAAAACTCGATTTTTAATTTTTGGATACGGTAGTTTTCAGGTACGGTATTGTTGGAACGTTGCCAATTCGTGAACCATTTGATGTAGCGCTCTGAAAATTTGGCAGGGATCATTTCTGATTTTCCCCTATCGAATGGTGTATTGAACGAAGCGAAAACTCGATTTTTAATTTTTGGATACGGTAGTTTTCAGGTACGGTATTGTTGGAACGTTGCCAATTCGTGAACCATTTGATGTAGCGCTCTGAAAATTTGGCAGGGATCATTTCTGATTTTTCCCTATCGAATGGTGTATTGAACGAAGCGAAAACTCGATTTTTAATTTTTGGATACGGTAGTTTTCAGGTACGGTATTGTTGGAACGTTGCCAATTCGTGAACCATTTGATGTAGCGCTCTGAAAATTTAGCAGGGATCATTTCTGATTTTTCCCTATCGAATGGTGTATTGAACGAAGCGAAAACTCGATTTTTAATTTTTGGATACGGTAGTTTTCAGGTACGGTATTGTTGGAACGTTGCCAATTCGTGAACCATTTGATGTAGCGCTCTGAAAATTTAGCAGGGATCATTTCTGATTTTTCCCTATCGAATGGTGTATTGAACGAAGCGAAAACTCGATTTTTAATTTTTGGATACGGTAGTTTTCAGGTACGGTATTGTTGGAACGTTGCCAATTCGTGAACCATTTGATGTAGCGCTCTGAAAATTTGGCAGGGATCATTTCTGATTTTCCCCTATCGAATGGTGTATTGAACGAAGCGAAAACTCGATTTTTAATTTTTGGATACGGTAGTTTTCAGGTACGGTATTGTTGGAACGTTGCCAATTCGTGAACCATTTGATGTAGCGCTCTGAAAATTTGGCAGGGATCATTTCTGATTTTCCCCTATCGAATGGTGTATTGAACGAAGCGAAAACTCGATTTTTAATTTTTGGATACGGTAGTTTTCAGGTACGGTATTGTTGGAACGTTGCCAATTCGTGAACCATTTGATGTAGCGCTCTGAAAATTTGGCAGGGATCATTTCTGATTTTTCCCTATCGAATGGTGTATTGAACGAAGCGAAAACTCGATTTTTAATTTTTGGATACGGTAGTTTTCAGGTACGGTATTGTTGGAACGTTGCCAATTCGTGAACCATTTGATGTAGCGCTCTGAAAATTTAGCAGGGATCATTTCTGATTTTTCCCTATCGAATGGTGTATTGAACGAAGCGAAAACTCGATTTTTAATTTTTGGATACGGTAGTTTTCAGGTACGGTATTGTTGGAACGTTGCCAATTCGTGAACCATTTGATGTAGCGCTCTGAAAATTTAGCAGGGATCATTTCTGATTTTTCCCTATCGAATGGTGTATTGAACGAAGCGAAAACTCGATTTTTAATTTTTGGATACGGTAGTTTTCAGGTACGGTATTGTTGGAACGTTGCCAATTCGTGAACCATTTGATGTAGCGCTCTGAAAATTTAGCAGGGATCATTTCTGATTTTTCCCTATCGAATGGTGTATTGAACGAAGCGAAAACTCGATTTTTAATTTTTGGATACGGTAGTTTTCAGGTACGGTATTGTTGGAACGTTGCCAATTCGTGAACCATTTGATGTAGCGCTCTGAAAATTTAGCAGGGATCATTTCTGATTTTTCCCTATCGAATGGTGTATTGAACGAAGCGAAAACTCGATTTTTAATTTTTGGATACGGTAGTTTTCAGGTACGGTATTGTTGGAACGTTGCCAATTCGTGAACCATTTGATGTAGCGCTCTGAAAATTTAGCAGGGATCATTTCTGATTTTTCCCTATCGAATGGTGTATTGAACGAAGCGAAAACTCGATTTTTAATTTTTGGATACGGTAGTTTTCAGGTACGGTATTGTTGGAACGTTGCCAATTCGTGAACCATTTGATGTAGCGCTCTGAAAATTTAGCAGGGATCATTTCTGATTTTTCCCCTATCGAATGGTGTATTGAACGAAGCGAAAACTCGATTTTTAATTTTTGGATACGGTAGTTTTCAGGTACGGTATTGTTGGAACGTTGCCAATTCGTGAACCATTTGATGTAGCGCTCTGAAAATTTAGCAGGGATCATTTCTGATTTTCCCTATCGAATGGTGTATTGAACGAAGCGAAAACTCGATTTTTAATTTTTGGATACGGTAGTTTTCAGGTACGGTATTGTTGGAACGTTGCCAATTCGTGAACCATTTGATGTAGCGCTCTGAAAATTTAGCAGGGATCATTTCTGATTTTCCCCTATCGAATGGTGTATTGAACGAAGCGAAAACTCGATTTTTAATTTTTGGATACGGTAGTTTTCAGGTACGGTATTGTTGGAACGTTGCCAATTCGTGAACCATTTGATGTAGCGCTCTGAAAATTTGGCAGGGATCATTTCTGATTTTCCCCTATCGAATGGTGTATTGAACGAAGCGAAAACTCGATTTTTAATTTTTGGATACGGTAGTTTTCAGGTACGGTATTGTTGGAACGTTGCCAATTCGTGAACCATTTGATGTAGCGCTCTGAAAATTTGGCAGGGATCATTTCTGATTTTCCCCTATCGAATGGTGTATTGAACGAAGCGAAAACTCGATTTTTAATTTTTGGATACGGTAGTTTTCAGGTACGGTATTGTTGGAACGTTGCCAATTCGTGAACCATTTGATGTAGCGCTCTGAAAATTTAGCAGGGATCATTTCTGATTTTTCCCTATCGAATGGTGTATTGAACGAAGCGAAAACTCGATTTTTAATTTTTGGATACGGTAGTTTTCAGGTACGGTATTGTTGGAACGTTGCCAATTCGTGAACCATTTGATGTAGCGCTCTGAAAATTTAGCAGGGATCATTTCTGATTTTCCCCTATCGAATGGTGTATTGAACGAAGCGAAAACTCGATTTTTAATTTTTGGATACGGTAGTTTTCAGGTACGGTATTGTTGGAACGTTGCCAATTCGTGAACCATTTGATGTAGCGCTCTGAAAATTTAGCAGGGATCATTTCTGATTTTCCCCTATCGAATGGTGTATTGAACGAAGCGAAAACTCGATTTTTAATTTTTGGATACGGTAGTTTTCAGGTACGGTATTGTTGGAACGTTGCCAATTCGTGAACCATTTGATGTAGCGCTCTGAAAATTTAGCAGGGATCATTTCTGATTTTCCCCTATCGAATGGTGTATTGAACGAAGCGAAAACTCGATTTTTAATTTTTGGATACGGTAGTTTTCAGGTACGGTATTGTTGGAACGTTGCCAATTCGTGAACCATTTGATGTAGCGCTCTGAAAATTTAGCAGGGATCATTTCTGATTTTTCCCTATCGAATGGTGTATTGAACGAAGCGAAAACTCGATTTTTAATTTTTGGATACGGTAGTTTTCAGGTACGGTATTGTTGGAACGTTGCCAATTCGTGAACCATTTGATGTAGCGCTCTGAAAATTTAGCAGGGATCATTTCTGATTTTCCCCTATCGAATGGTGTATTGAACGAAGCGAAAACTCGATTTTTAATTTTTGGATACGGTAGTTTTCAGGTACGGTATTGTTGGAACGTTGCCAATTCGTGAACCATTTGATGTAGCGCTCTGAAAATTTAGCAGGGATCATTTCTGATTTTCCCCTATCGAATGGTGTATTGAACGAAGCGAAAACTCGATTTTTAATTTTTGGATACGGTAGTTTTCAGGTACGGTATTGTTGGAACGTTGCCAATTCGTGAACCATTTGATGTAGCGCTCTGAAAATTTGGCAGGGATCATTTCTGATTTTCCCCTATCGAATGGTGTATTGAACGAAGCGAAAACTCGATTTTTAATTTTTGGATACGGTAGTTTTCAGGTACGGTATTGTTGGAACGTTGCCAATTCGTGAACCATTTGATGTAGCGCTCTGAAAATTTGCAGGGATCATTTCTGATTTTCCCCTATCGAATGGTGTATTGAACGAAGCGAAAACTCGATTTTTAATTTTTGGATACGGTAGTTTTCAGGTACGGTATTGTTGGAACGTTGCCAATTCGTGAACCATTTGATGTAGCGCTCTGAAAATTTAGCAGGGATCGTTTCTGATTTTCCCCTATCGAATGGTGTATTGAACGAAGCGAAAACTCGATTTTTAATTTTTGGATACGGTAGTTTTCAGGTACGGTATTGTTGGAACGTTGCCAATTCGTGAACCATTTGATGTAGCGCTCTGAAAATTTAGCAGGGATCGTTTCTGATTTTCCCCTATCGAATGGTGTATTGAACGAAGCGAAAACTCGATTTTTAATTTTTGGATACGGTAGTTTTCAGGTACGGTATTGTTGGAACGTTGCCAATTCGTGAACCATTTGATGTAGCGCTCTGAAAATTTGGCAGGGATCATTTCTGATTTTCCCCTATCGAATGGTGTATTGAACGAAGCGAAAACTCGATTTTTAATTTTTGGATACGGTAGTTTTCAGGTACGGTATTGTTGGAACGTTGCCAATTCGTGAACCCTTTGATGTAGCGCTCTGAAAATTTGGCAGGGATCATTTCTGATTTTCCCCTATCGAATGGTGTATTGAACGAAGCGAAAACTCGATTTTTAATTTTTGGATACGGTAGGAAAAATCAGAACAGGGATCATTTCTGATTTTCCCCTATCGAATGGTGTATTGAACGAAGCGAAAACTCGATTTTTAATTTTTGGATACGGTAGTTTTCAGGTACGGTATTGTTGGAACGTTGCCAATTCGTGAACCATTTGATGTAGCGCTCTGAAAATTTGGCAGGGATCATTTCTGATTTTCCCCTATCGAATGGTGTATTGAACGAAGCGAAAACTCGATTTTTAATTTTTGGATACGGTAGTTTTCAGGTACGGTATTGTTGGAACGTTGCCAATTCGTGAACCATTTGATGTAGCGCTCTGAAAATTTAGCAGGGATCGTTTCTGATTTTCCCCTATCGAATGGTGTATTGAACGAAGCGAAAACTCGATTTTTAATTTTTGGATACGGTAGTTTTCAGGTACGGTATTGTTGGAACGTTGCCAATTCGTGAACCATTTGATGTAGCGCTCTGAAAATTTAGCAGGGATCATTTCTGATTTTCCCCTATCGAATGGTGTATTGAACGAAGCGAAAACTCGATTTTTAATTTTTGGATACGGTAGTTTTCAGGTACGGTATTGTTGGAACGTTGCCAATTCGTGAACCATTTGATGTAGCGCTCTGAAAATTTGCAGGGATCATTTCTGATTTTCCCCTATCGAATGGTGTATTGAACGAAGCGAAAACTCGATTTTTAATTTTTGGATACGGTAGTTTTCAGGTACGGTATTGTTGGAACGTTGCCAATTCGTGAACCATTTGATGTAGCGCTCTGAAAATTTGGCAGGGATCATTTCTGATTTTCCCCTATCGAATGGTGTATTGAACGAAGCGAAAACTCGATTTTTAATTTTTGATGGTATACGCTCTGAAAATTTGGCAGGGATCATTTCTGATTTTCCCCTATCGAATGGTGTATTGAACGAAGCGAAAACTCGATTTTTAATTTTTGGATACGGTAGTTTTCAGGTACGGTATTGTTGGAACGTTGCCAATTCGTGAACCCTTTGATGTAGCGCTCTGAAAATTTGGCAGGGATCATTTCTGATTTTCCCCTATCGAATGGTGTATTGAACGAAGCGAAAACTCGATTTTTAATTTTGGATACGGTAGGAAAAAATCAGACAGGGATCATTTTCTGGGATTTTCCCCTATCGAATGGTGTATTGAACGAAGCGAAAACTCGATTTTTAATTTTTGGATACGGTAGTTTTCAGGTACGGTATTGTTGGAACGTTGCCAATTCGTGAACCATTTGATGTAGCGCTCTGAAAATTTGGCAGGGATCATTTCTGATTTTTCCCTATCGAATGGTGTATTGAACGAAGCGAAAACTCGTTTTTTTAATTTTTGGATACGGTAGTTTTCAGGTACGGTATTGTTGGAACGTTGCCAATTCGTGAACCATTTGATGTAGCGCTCTGAAAATTTGGCAGGGATCATTTCTGATTTTCCCCTATCGAATGGTGTATTGAACGAAGCGAAAACTCGATTTTTAATTTTGGGATACGGTAGTTTTCAGGTACGGTATTGTTGGAACGTTGCCAATTCGTGAACCTTTGATGTAGCGCTCTGAAAATTTGGCAGGGATCATTTCTGATTTTCCCCTATCGAATGGTGTATTGAACGAAGCGAAAACTCGATTTTTAATTTTTGGATACGGTAGGAAAAATCAAGACAGGGATCATTTCTGATTTTCCCCTATCGAATGGTGTATTGAACGAAGCGAAAACTCGATTTTTAATTTTTGGATACGGTAGTTTTCAGGTACGGTATTGTTGGAACGTTGCCAATTCGTGAACCATTTGATGTAGCGCTCTGAAAATTTGGCAGGGATCATTTCTGATTTTCCCTATCGAATGGTGTATTGAACGAAGCGAAAACTCGATTTTTAATTTTTGGATACGGTAGTTTTCAGGTACGGTATTGTTGGAACGTTGCCAATTCGTGAACCATTTGATGTAGCGCTCTGAAAATTTAGCAGGGATCATTTCTGATTTTCCCCTATCGAATGGTGTATTGAACGAAGCGAAAACTCGATTTTTAATTTTTGGATACGGTAGTTTTCAGGTACGGTATTGTTGGAACGTTGCCAATTCGTGAACCCTTTGATGTAGCGCTCTGAAAATTTGGCAGGGATCATTTCTGATGTTTCCCTATCGAATGGTGTATTGAACGAAGCGAAAACTCGATTTTTAATTTTTGGATACGGTAGGAAAAAAGCAACAGGGATCATATCTGATTTTTCCCCTATCGAATGGTGTATTGAACGAAGCGAAAACTCGATTTTTAATTTTTGGATACGGTAGTTTTCAGGTACGGTATTGTTGGAACGTTGCCAATTCGTGAACCATTTGATGTAGCGCTCTGAAAATTTGGCAGGGATCATTTCTGATTTTCCCCTATCGAATGGTGTATTGAACGAAGCGAAAACTCGATTTTTAATTTTTGGATACGGTAGTTTTCAGGTACGGTATTGTTGGAACGTTGCCAATTCGTGAACCATTTGATGTAGCGCTCTGAAAATTTGGCAGGGATCATTTCTGATTTTCCCCTATCGAATGGTGTATTGAACGAAGCGAAAACTCGATTTTTAATTTTTGGATACGGTAGTAGGAAAAATTGCCAGAACCAGGAAAGCATTTCTGATTTTTCCCCTATCGAATGGTGTATTGAACGAAGCGAAAACTCGATTTTTAATTTTTGGATACGGTAGTTTTCAGGTACGGTATTGTTGGAACGTTGCCAATTCGTGAACCATTTGATGTAGCGCTCTGAAAATTTAGCAGGGATCAGTTCTGATTTTCCCCTATCGAATGGTGTATTGAACGAAGCGAAAACTCGATTTTTAATTTTTGGATACGGTAGTTTTCAGGTACGGTATTGTTGGAACGTTGCCAATTCGTGAACCATTTGATGTAGCGCTCTGAAAATTGGCAGGGATCATTTCTGATTTTCCCCTATCGAATGGTGTATTGAACGAAGCGAAAACTCGATTTTTAATTTTTGGATACGGTAGTTTTCAGGTACGGTATTGTTGGAACGTTGCCAATTCGTGAACCCTTTGATGTAGCGCTCTGAAAATTTGGCAGGGATCATTTCTGATTTTCCCCTATCGAATGGTGTATTGAACGAAGCGAAAACTCGATTTTTAATTTTTGGATACGGTAGGAAAAATCAAACAGGATCATTTCTGATTTTTTTTCCCCTATCGAATGGTGTATTGAACGAAGCGAAAACTCGATTTTTAATTTTTGGATACGGTAGTTTTCAGGTACGGTATTGTTGGAACGTTGCCAATTCGTGAACCATTTGATGTAGCGCTCTGAAAATTTGGCAGGGATCATTTCTGATTTTCCCCTATCGAATGGTGTATTGAACGAAGCGAAAACTCGATTTTTAATTTTTGGATACGGTAGTTTTCAGGTACGGTATTGTTGGAACGTTGCCAATTCGTGAACCATTTGATGTAGCGCTCTGAAAATTAGCAGGGATCGTTTCTGATTTTCCCCTATCGAATGGTGTATTGAACGAAGCGAAAACTCGATTTTTAAATTTTTGGATACGGTAGTTTTCAGGTACGGTATTGTTGGAACGTTGCCAATTCGTGAACCATTTGATGTAGCGCTCTGAAATTTGGCAGGGATCATTTCTGATTTTCCCCTATCGAATGGTGTATTGAACGAAGCGAAAACTCGATTTTTAATTTTTGGATACGGTAGTTTTCAGGTACGGTATTGTTGGAACGTTGCCAATTCGTGAACCATTTGATGTAGCGCTCTGAAAATTTGGCAGGGATCATTTCTGATTTTCCCCTATCGAATGGTGTATTGAACGAAGCGAAAACTCGATTTTTTATTTTTGGATACGGTAGTTTTCAGGTACGGTATTGTTGGAACGTTGCCAATTCGTGAACCATTTGATGTAGCGCTCTGAAAATTTAGCAGGGATCGTTTCTGATTTTCCCCTATCGAATGGTGTATTGAACGAAGCGAAAACTCGATTTTTAATTTTTGGATACGGTAGTTTTCAGGTACGGTATTGTTGGAACGTTGCCAATTCGTGAACCATTTGATGTAGCGCTCTGAAAATTTAGCAGGGATCGTTTCTCTGATTTTCCCCTATCGAATGGTGTATTGAACGAAGCGAAAACTCGATTTTTAATTTTTGGATACGGTAGTTTTCAGGTACGGTATTGTTGGAACGTTGCCAATTCGTGAACCATTTGATGTAGCGCTCTGAAAATTTAGCAGGGATCATTCTGATTTCCCCTATCGAATGGTGTATTGAACGAAGCGAAAACTCGATTTTTAATTTTGGATACGGTAGTTTTCAGGTACGGTATTGTTGGAACGTTGCCAATTCGTGAACCCTTTGATGTAGCGCTCTGAAAATTTGGCAGGGATCATTTCTGATTTTTCCCCTATCGAATGGTGTATTGAACGAAGCGAAAACTCGATTTTTTAATTTTTGGGATACGGTAGGAAAAAATCAGACAGGGATCATTTCTGATTTTCCCCTATCGAATGGTGTATTGAACGAAGCGAAAACTCGATTTTTAATTTTTGGATACGGTAGTTTTCAGGTACGGTATTGTTGGAACGTTGCCAATTCGTGAACCATTTGATGTAGCGCTCTGAAAATTGGGCAGGGATCATTTCTGATTTTCCCCTATCGAATGGTGTATTGAACGAAGCGAAAACTCGATTTTTAATTTTTGGATACGGTAGTTTTCAGGTACGGTATTGTTGGAACGTTGCCAATTCGTGAACCATTTGATGTAGCGCTCTGAAAATTTAGCAGGGATCGTTTCTGATTTTCCCCTATCGAATGGTGTATTGAACGAAGCGAAAACTCGATTTTTAATTTTTGGATACGGTAGTTTTCAGGTACGGTATTGTTGGAACGTTGCCAATTCGTGAACCATTTGATGTAGCGCTCTGAAAATTTAGCAGGGATCGTTTCTGATTTTTCCCCCTATCGAATGGTGTATTGAACGAAGCGAAAACTCGATTTTTAATTTTTGGATACGGTAGTTTTCAGGTACGGTATTGTTGGAACGTTGCCAATTCGTGAACCATTTGATGTAGCGCTCTGAAAATTTAGCAGGGATCATTTCTGATTTTCCCCTATCGAATGGTGTATTGAACGAAGCGAAAACTCGATTTTTAATTTTTGGATACGGTAGTTTTCAGGTACGGTATTGTTGGAACGTTGCCAATTCGTGAACCATTTGATGTAGCGCTCTGAAAATTTGGCAGGGATCATTTCTGATTTTCCCCTATCGAATGGTGTATTGAACGAAGCGAAAACTCGATTTTTAATTTTTGGATACGGTAGGAAAAATTCAAGACGGGATCATATCTGATTTTCCCTATCAATGGTGTATTGAACGAAGCGAAAACTCGATTTTTAATTTTTGGATACGGTAGTTTTCAGGTACGGTATTGTTGGAACGTTGCCAATTCGTGAACCATTTGATGTAGCGCTCTGAAAATTTAGGCAGGGATCATTTCTGATTTTCCCTATCGAATGGTGTATTGAACGAAGCGAAAACTCGATTTTTAATTTTTGGATACGGTAGTTTTCAGGTACGGTATTGTTGGAACGTTGCCAATTCGTGAACCATTTGATGTAGCGCTCTGAAAATTTGGCAGGGATCATTTCTGATTTTCCCCTATCGAATGGTGTATTGAACGAAGCGAAAACTCGATTTTTTAATTTTTTGATACGGTAGGAAAAATAGACAGGGATCGATTTTTTCTGAATTTTCCCTATCGAATGGTGTATTGAACGAAGCGAAAACTCGATTTTTAATTTTTGGATACGGTAGTTTTCAGGTACGGTATTGTTGGAACGTTGCCAATTCGTGAACCATTTGATGTAGCGCTCTGAAAATTTGGCAGGGATCATTTCTGATTTTTCCCCTATCGAATGGTGTATTGAACGAAGCGAAAACTCGATTTTTTAATTTTTGGATACGGTAGTTTTCAGGTACGGTATTGTTGGAACGTTGCCAATTCGTGAACCATTTGATGTAGCGCTCTGAAAATTTTGGCAGGGATCATTTCTGATTTTTCCCTATCGAATGGTGTATTGAACGAAGCGAAAACTCGATTTTTAATTTTTGGATACGGTAGTTTTTCAGGTACGGTATTGTTGGAACGTTGCCAATTCGTGAACCATTTGATGTAGCGCTCTGAAAATTTGGCAGGGATCATTTCTGATTTTTCCCCTATCGAATGGTGTATTGAACGAAGCGAAAACTCGATTTTTAATTTTTGGATACGGTAGTTTTCAGGTACGGTATTGTTGGAACGTTGCCAATTCGTGAACCATTTGATGTAGCGCTCTGAAAATTTAGCAGGGATCATTCTGATTTTTCCCTATCGAATGGTGTATTGAACGAAGCGAAAACTCGATTTTTAATTTTTGGATACGGTAGTTTTCAGGTACGGTATTGTTGGAACGTTGCCAATTCGTGAACCATTTGATGTAGCGCTCTGAAAATTTAGCAGGGATCATATTCTGATTTTCCCCTATCGAATGGTGTATTGAACGAAGCGAAAACTCGATTTTTAATTTTTGGATACGGTAGTTTCAGGTACGGTATTGTTGGAACGTTGCCAATTCGTGAACCCTTTGATGTAGCGCTCTCTGAAAATTTGGCAGGGATCATTCTGATTTTTCCCTATCGAATGGTGTATTGAACGAAGCGAAAACTCGATTTTAATTTTGGATACGGTAGGAAAAATCAGACAGGGATCAAATTTGAGGTCAACCTATCGAAGGTGTATTGAACGAAGCGAAAACTCGATTTTAATTTTGGATACGGTAGTTTTCAGGTACGGTATTGTTGGAACGTTGCCAATTCGTGAAACCATTTGATGGAGCGCTCTGAAAATTTAGCAGGGATCATATCTGATTTTTCCCTATCGAATGGTGTATTGAACGAAGCGAAAACTCGATTTTTAATTTTTGGATACGGTAGTTTTCAGTACGGTATTGTTGGAACGTTGCCAATTCGTGAACCATTTGATGTAGCGCTCTGAAAATTTAGCAGGGATCATTTCTGATTTTCCCCTATCGAATGGTGTATTGAACGAAGCGAAAACTCGATTTTTAATTTTTGGATACGGTAGTTTTCAGATACGGTATTGTTGGAACGTTGCCATTCGTGAACCATTTGATGTAGCGCTCTGAAAATTTAGCAGGGATCTTTCTCTGATTTTCCCCTATCGAATGGTGTATTGAACGAAGCGAAAACTCGATTTTTAATTTTTGGATACGGTAGTTTTCAGGTACGGTATTGTTGGAAACGTTGTCCAATTCGTGAACCATTTGATGTAGCGCTCTGAAAATTTAGCAGGGATCATATCTGATTTTTCCCTATCGAATGGGTATTGAACGAAGCGAAAACTCGATTTTTTAATTTTTGGATACGGTAGTTTTCAGGTACGGTATTGTTGGAACGTTGCCAATTCGTGAACCATTTGATGTAGCGCTCTGAAAATTTAGCAGGGATCCTTTCTGATTTTCCCCTATCGAATGGTGTATTGAACGAAGCGAAAACTCGATTTTTAATTTTGGA
>ABKE04000036.1:0-32856 GCA_000180635.4 Pristionchus pacificus
ACTCGATTTTTAATTTTTGGATACGGGTAGTTTTCAGGTACGGTATTGTTGGAACGTTGCCAATTCGTGAACCATTTGATGTAGCGCTCTGAAAATTTAGCAGGGATCGTTCTGATTTTCCCTATCGAATGGTGTATTGAACGAAGCGAAAACTCGATTTTTAATTTTTGGATACGGTAGTTTTCAGGTACGGTATTGTTGGAACGTTGCCAATTCGTGAACCATTTGATGTAGCGCTCTGAAAATTTAGCAGGGATCATTTCTGATTTTTCCCTATCGAATGGTGTATTGAACGAAGCGAAAACTCGATTTTTAATTTTTGGATACGGTAGTTTTCAGTACGGTATTGTTGGAACGTTGCCAATTCGTGAACCATTTGATGTAGCGCTCTGAAAATTTAGCAGGGATCATTTCTGATTTTTCCCTATCGAATGGTGTATTGAACGAAGCGAAAACTCGATTTTTAATTTTTGGATACGGTAGTTTTCAGGTACGGTATTGTTGGAACGTTGCCAATTCGTGAACCATTTGATGTAGCGCTCTGAAAAATTTAGCAGGGATCATTTCTGATTTTTCCCTATCGAATGGTGTATTGAACGAAGCGAAAACTCGATTTTTAATTTTTGGATACGGTAGTTTTCAGGTACGGTATTGTTGGAACGTTGCCAATTCGTGAACCATTTGATGTAGCGCTCTGAAAATTTAGCAGGGATCATTCTGATTTTCCCCTATCGAATGGTGTATTGAACGAAGCGAAAACTCGATTTTTAATTTTGGATACGGTAGTTTTCAGGTACGGTATTGTTGGAACGTTGCCAATTCGTGAACCATTTGATGTAGCGCTCTGAAAATTTAGCAGGGATCATTTCTGATTTTCCCCTATCGAATGGTGTATTGAACGAAGCGAAAACTCGATTTTTAATTTTTGGATACGGTAGTTTTCAGGTACGGTATTGTTGGAACGTTGCCAATTCGTGAACCATTTGATGTAGCGCTCTGAAAATTTAGCAGGGATCATTTCTGATTTTTCCCTATCGAATGGTGTATTGAACGAAGCGAAAACTCGATTTTTAATTTTTGGATACGGTAGTTTTCAGGTACGGTATTGTTGGAACGTTGCCAATTCGTGAACCATTTGATGTAGCGCTCTGAAAATTTGGCAGGGATCATTTCTGATTTTTCCCTATCGAATGGTGTATTGAACGAAGCGAAAACTCGATTTTTAATTTTTGGATACGGTAGTTTTCAGGTACGGTATTGTTGGAACGTTGCCAATTCGTGAACCTTTGATGTAGCGCTCTGAAAATTTAGCAGGGATCATTTCTGATTTTCCCTATCGAATGGTGTATTGAACGAAGCGAAAACTCGATTTTTAATTTTTGGATTACTGTAGGAAACACTCAGACAGGGATCATATCTGATTTTCCCTATCGAATGGTGTATTGAACGAAGCGAAAACTCGATTTTTAATTTTTGGATACGGTAGTTTTCAGGTACGGTATTGTTGGAACGTTGCCAATTCGTGAACCATTTGATGTAGCGCTCTGAAAATTTGGCAGGGATCATTTCTGATTTTTCCCTATCGAATGGTGTATTGAACGAAGCGAAAACTCGATTTTTAATTTTTGGATACGGTAGTTTTCAGGTACGGTATTGTTGGAACGTTGCCAATTCGTGAACCATTTGATGTAGCGCTCTGAAAATTTAGCAGGGATCATTTCTGATTTTCCCTATCGAATGGTGTATTGAACGAAGCGAAAACTCGATTTTTAATTTTTGGATACGGTAGTTTTCAGGTACGGTATTGTTGGAACGTTGCCAATTCGTGAACCATTTGATGTAGCGCTCTGAAAATTTAGCAGGGATCATTTCTGATTTTCCCCTATCGAATGGTGTATTGAACGAAGCGAAAACTCGATTTTTAATTTTTGGATACGGTAGTTTTCAGGTACGGTATTGTTGGAACGTTGCCAATTCGTGAACCATTTGATGTAGCGCTCTGAAAATTTAGCAGGGATCATTTCTGATTTTTCCCTATCGAATGGTGTATTGAACGAAGCGAAAACTCGATTTTTAATTTTTGGATACGGTAGTTTTCAGGTACGGTATTGTTGGAACGTTGCCAATTCGTGAACCATTTGATGTAGCGCTCTGAAAATTTAGCAGGGATCATTTCTGATTTTTCCCTATCGAATGGTGTATTGAACGAAGCGAAAACTCGATTTTTAATTTTTGGATACGGTAGTTTTCAGGTACGGTATTGTTGGAACGTTGCCAATTCGTGAACCATTTGATGTAGCGCTCTGAAAATTGGCAGGGATCATTTCTGATTTTTCCCTATCGAATGGTGTATTGAACGAAGCGAAAACTCGATTTTTAATTTTTGGATACGGTAGTTTTCAGGTACGGTATTGTTGGAACGTTGCCAATTCGTGAACCATTTGATGTAGCGCTCTGAAAATTTAGCAGGGATCGTTTCTGATTTTCCCCTATCGAATGGTGTATTGAACGAAGCGAAAACTCGATTTTTAATTTTGGATACGGTAGTTTTCAGGTACGGTATTGTTGGAACGTTGCCAATTCGTGAACCATTTGATGTAGCGCTCTGAAAATTTAGCAGGGATCATTTCTGATTTTTCCCTATCGAATGGTGTATTGAACGAAGCGAAAACTCGATTTTTAATTTTTGGATACGGTAGTTTCAGGTACGGTATTGTTGGAACGTTGCCAATTCGTGAACCATTTGATGTAGCGCTCTGAAAATTTAGCAGGGATCATTCTGATTTTTCCCTATCGAATGGTGTATTGAACGAAGCGAAAACTCGATTTTTAATTTTTGGATACGGTAGTTTTCAGGTACGGTATTGTTGGAACGTTGCCAATTCGTGAACCATTTGATGTAGCGCTCTGAAAATTTGGCAGGGATCATTTCTGATTTTTCCCCTATCGAATGGTGTATTGAACGAAGCGAAAACTCGATTTTAATTTTTGGATACGGTAGTTTTCAGGTACGGTATTGTTGGAACGTTGCCAATTCGTGAACCATTTGATGTAGCGCTCTGAAAATTTAGCAGGGATCGTTTCTGATTTTTCCCTATCGAATGGTGTATTGAACGAAGCGAAAACTCGATTTTTAATTTTTGGATACGGTAGTTTTCAGGTACGGTATTGTTGGAACGTTGCCAATTCGTGAACCATTTGATGTAGCGCTCTGAAAATTTAGCAGGGATCATTCTGATTTTCCCTATCGAATGGTGTATTGAACGAAGCGAAAACTCGATTTTTAATTTTTGGATACGGTAGTTTTCAGGTACGGTATTGTTGGAACGTTGCCAATTCGTGAACCATTTGATGTAGCGCTCTGAAAATTTAGCAGGGATCATTTCTGATTTTCCCTATCGAATGGTGTATTGAACGAAGCGAAAACTCGATTTTTAATTTTTGGATACGGTAGTTTTCAGGTACGGTATTGTTGGAACGTTGCCAATTCGTGAACCATTTGATGTAGCGCTCTGAAAATTTAGCAGGGATCATTCTGATTTTTCCCTATCGAATGGTGTATTGAACGAAGCGAAAACTCGATTTTTAATTTTTGGATACGGTAGTTTTCAGGTACGGTATTGTTGGAACGTTGCCAATTCGTGAACCATTTGATGTAGCGCTCTGAAAATTTAGCAGGGATCATTTCTGATTTTTCCCTATCGAATGGTGTATTGAACGAAGCGAAAACTCGATTTTTAATTTTTGGATACGGTAGTTTTCAGGTACGGTATTGTTGGAACGTTGCCAATTCGTGAACCATTTGATGTAGCGCTCTGAAAATTTAGCAGGGATCGTTTCTGATTTTCCCCTATCGAATGGTGTATTGAACGAAGCGAAAACTCGATTTTTAATTTTTGGATACGGTAGTTTTCAGGTACGGTATTGTTGGAACGTTGCCAATTCGTGAACCATTTGATGTAGCGCTCTGAAAATTTAGCAGGGATCGTTTCTGATTTTCCCTATCGAATGGTGTATTGAACGAAGCGAAAACTCGATTTTTAATTTTTGGATACGGTAGTTTTCAGGTACGGTATTGTTGGAACGTTGCCAATTCGTGAACCATTTGATGTAGCGCTCTGAAAATTTAGCAGGGATCATTTCTGATTTTCCCTATCGAATGGTGTATTGAACGAAGCGAAAACTCGATTTTTAATTTTTGGATACGGTAGTTTTCAGGTACGGTATTGTTGGAACGTTGCCAATTCGTGAACCATTTGATGTAGCGCTCTGAAAATTTAGCAGGGATCATTTCTGATTTTCCCTATCGAATGGTGTATTGAACGAAGCGAAAACTCGATTTTTAATTTTTGGATACGGTAGTTTTCAGGTACGGTATTGTTGGAACGTTGCCAATTCGTGAACCCTTTGATGTAGCGCTCTGAAAATTTAGCAGGGATCGTTTCTGATTTTTCCCTATCGAATGGTGTATTGAACGAAGCGAAAACTCGATTTTTAATTTTTGGAACGTTAGGAAACAATCTGACCGGGATCATATTCCTCTGATTTTCCCTATCGAATGGTGTATTGAACGAAGCGAAAACTCGATTTTTAATTTTTGGATACGGTAGTTTTCAGGTACGGTATTGTTGGAACGTTGCCAATTCGTGAACCATTTGATGTAGCGCTCTGAAAATTTAGCAGGGATCGTTCTGATTTTCCCTATCGAATGGTGTATTGAACGAAGCGAAAACTCGATTTTTAATTTTTGGATACGGTCTTAGGAAAAATCCAGCAGGGATCATATCTGATTTTTCCCTATCGAATGGTGTATTGAACGAAGCGAAAACTCGATTTTTAATTTTGGATACGGTAGTTTTCAGGTACGGTATTGTTGGAACGTTGCCAATTCGTGAACCATTGATGTAGCGCTCTGAAAATTTGGCAGGGATCATTTCTGATTTTCCCCTATCGAATGGTGTATTGAACGAAGCGAAAACTCGATTTTTAATTTTTGGATACGGTAGTTTTCAGGTACGGTATTGTTGGAACGTTGCCAATTCGTGAACCATTTGATGTAGCGCTCTGAAAATTTAGCAGGGATCGTTTCTGATTTTTCCCTATTGAATGGTGTATTGAACGAAGCGAAAACTCGATTTTTAATTTTTGGATACGGTAGTTTTCAGGTACGGTATTGTTGGAACGTTGCCAATTCGTGAACCATTTGATGTAGCGCTCTGAAAATTTAGCAGGGATCGTTCTGATTTTCCCCTCGAATGGTGTATTGAACGAAGCGAAAACTCGATTTTTAATTTTTGGATACGGTAGTTTTCAGGTACGGTATTGTTGGAACGTTGCCAATTCGTGAACCATTTGATGTAGCGCTCTGAAAATTAGCAGGGATCATTTCTGATTTTCCCCTATCGAATGGTGTATTGAACGAAGCGAAAACTCGATTTTTAATTTTTGGATACGGTAGTTTTCAGGTACGGTATTGTTGGAACGTTGCCAATTCGTGAACCATTTGATGTAGCGCTCTGAAAATTTGGCAGGGATCATTTCTGATTTTTCCCTATCGAATGGTGTATTGAACGAAGCGAAAACTCGATTTTTAATTTTTGGATACGGTAGTTTTCAGGTACGGTATTGTTGGAACGTTGCCAATTCGTGAACCATTTGATGTAGCGCTCTGAAAATTTAGCAGGGATCATTTCTGATTTTCCCCTATCGAATGGTGTATTGAACGAAGCGAAAACTCGATTTTTAATTTTTGGATACGGTAGTTTTCAGGTACGGTATTGTTGGAACGTTGCCAATTCGTGAACCATTTGATGTAGCGCTCTGAAAATTTAGCAGGGATCATTTCTGATTTTCCCCTATCGAATGGTGTATTGAACGAAGCGAAAACTCGATTTTTAATTTTTGGATACGGTAGTTTTCAGGTACGGTATTGTTGGAACGTTGCCAATTCGTGAACCATTTGATGTAGCGCTCTGAAAATTTAGCAGGGATCATTTCTGATTTTCCCCTATCGAATGGTGTATTGAACGAAGCGAAAACTCGATTTTTAATTTTTGGATACGGTAGTTTTCAGGTACGGTATTGTTGGAACGTTGCCAATTCGTGAACCATTTGATGTAGCGCTCTGAAAATTTAGCAGGGATCATTTCTGATTTTCCCCTATCGAATGGTGTATTGAACGAAGCGAAAACTCGATTTTTAATTTTTGGATACGGTAGTTTTCAGGTACGGTATTGTTGGAACGTTGCCAATTCGTGAACCATTTGATGTAGCGCTCTGAAAATTTAGCAGGGATCATTTCTGATTTTTCCCTATCGAATGGTGTATTGAACGAAGCGAAAACTCGATTTTTAATTTTTGGATACGGTAGTTTTCAGGTACGGTATTGTTGGAACGTTGCCAATTCGTGAACCATTTGATGTAGCGCTCTGAAAATTTAGCAGGGATCATTTCTGATTTTTCCCTATCGAATGGTGTATTGAACGAAGCGAAAACTCGATTTTTAATTTTTGGATACGGTAGTTTTCAGGTACGGTATTGTTGGAACGTTGCCAATTCGTGAACCATTTGATGTAGCGCTCTGAAAATTTAGCAGGGATCATTTCTGATTTTTCCCTATCGAATGGTGTATTGAACGAAGCGAAAACTCGATTTTTAATTTTTGGATACGGTAGTTTTCAGGTACGGTATTGTTGGAACGTTGCCAATTCGTGAACCATTTGATGTAGCGCTCTGAAAATTTAGCAGGGATCATTTCTGATTTTCCCCTATCGAATGGTGTATTGAACGAAGCGAAAACTCGATTTTTAATTTTTGGATACGGTAGTTTTCAGGTACGGTATTGTTGGAACGTTGCCAATTCGTGAACCATTTGATGTAGCGCTCTGAAAATTTAGCAGGGATCATTTCTGATTTTCCCTATCGAATGGTGTATTGAACGAAGCGAAAACTCGATTTTTAATTTTTGGATACGGTAGTTTTCAGGTACGGTATTGTTGGAACGTTGCCAATTCGTGAACCATTTGATGTAGCGCTCTGAAAATTTAGCAGGGATCATTTCTGATTTTTCCCTATCGAATGGTGTATTGAACGAAGCGAAAACTCGATTTTTAATTTTTGGATACGGTAGTTTTCAGGTACGGTATTGTTGGAACGTTGCCAATTCGTGAACCATTTGATGTAGCGCTCTGAAAATTTAGCAGGGATCATTTCTGATTTTTCCCTATCGAATGGTGTATTGAACGAAGCGAAAACTCGATTTTTAATTTTTGGATACGGTAGTTTTCAGGTACGGTATTGTTGGAACGTTGCCAATTCGTGAACCATTTGATGTAGCGCTCTGAAAATTTAGCAGGGATCATTTCTGATTTTCCCCTATCGAATGGTGTATTGAACGAAGCGAAAACTCGATTTTTAATTTTTGGATACGGTAGTTTTCAGGTACGGTATTGTTGGAACGTTGCCAATTCGTGAACCATTTGATGTAGCGCTCTGAAAATTTAGCAGGGATCATTTCTGATTTTCCCTATCGAATGGTGTATTGAACGAAGCGAAAACTCGATTTTTAATTTTTGGATACGGTAGTTTTCAGGTACGGTATTGTTGGAACGTTGCCAATTCGTGAACCATTTGATGTAGCGCTCTGAAAATTTAGCAGGGATCATTTCTGATTTTTCCCTATCGAATGGTGTATTGAACGAAGCGAAAACTCGATTTTTAATTTTTGGATACGGTAGTTTTCAGGTACGGTATTGTTGGAACGTTGCCAATTCGTGAACCATTTGATGTAGCGCTCTGAAAATTTAGCAGGGATCATTTCTGATTTTCCCCTATCGAATGGTGTATTGAACGAAGCGAAAACTCGATTTTTAATTTTTGGATACGGTAGTTTTCAGGTACGGTATTGTTGGAACGTTGCCAATTCGTGAACCATTTGATGTAGCGCTCTGAAAATTTAGCAGGGATCGTTTCTGATTTTTCCCTATCGAATGGTGTATTGAACGAAGCGAAAACTCGATTTTTAATTTTTGGATACGGTAGTTTTCAGGTACGGTATTGTTGGAACGTTGCCAATTCGTGAACCATTTGATGTAGCGCTCTGAAAATTTAGCAGGGATCATTTCTGATTTTTCCCTATCGAATGGTGTATTGAACGAAGCGAAAACTCGATTTTTAATTTTTGGATACGGTAGTTTTCAGGTACGGTATTGTTGGAACGTTGCCAATTCGTGAACCATTTGATGTAGCGCTCTGAAAATTTAGCAGGGATCGTTTCTGATTTTCCCCTATCGAATGGTGTATTGAACGAAGCGAAAACTCGATTTTTAATTTTTGGATACGGTAGTTTTCAGGTACGGTATTGTTGGAACGTTGCCAATTCGTGAACCATTTGATGTAGCGCTCTGAAAATTTAGCAGGGATCGTTTCTGATTTTTCCCTATCGAATGGTGTATTGAACGAAGCGAAAACTCGATTTTTAATTTTTGGATACGGTAGTTTTCAGGTACGGTATTGTTGGAACGTTGCCAATTCGTGAACCATTTGATGTAGCGCTTTGAAAATTTAGCAGGGATCGTTTCTGATTTTCCCCTATCGAATGGTGTATTGAACGAAGCGAAAACTCGATTTTTAATTTTTGGATACGGTAGTTTTCAGGTACGGTATTGTTGGAACGTTGCCAATTCGTGAACCATTTGATGTAGCGCTCTGAAAATTTAGCAGGGATCATTTCTGATTTTCCCCTATCGAATGGTGTATTGAACGAAGCGAAAACTCGATTTTTAATTTTTGGATACGGTAGTTTTCAGGTACGGTATTGTTGGAACGTTGCCAATTCGTGAACCATTTGATGTAGCGCTCTGAAAATTTAGCAGGGATCGTTTCTGATTTTCCCTATCGAATGGTGTATTGAACGAAGCGAAAACTCGATTTTTAATTTTTGGATACGGTAGTTTTCAGGTACGGTATTGTTGGAACGTTGCCAATTCGTGAACCATTTGATGTAGCGCTCTGAAAATTTAGCAGGGATCATTTCTGATTTTCCCTATCGAATGGTGTATTGAACGAAGCGAAAACTCGATTTTTAATTTTTGGATACGGTAGTTTTCAGGTACGGTATTGTTGGAACGTTGCCAATTCGTGAACCATTTGATGTAGCGCTCTGAAAATTTAGCAGGGATCATTTCTGATTTTCCCTATCGAATGGTGTATTGAACGAAGCGAAAACTCGATTTTTAATTTTTGGATACGGTAGTTTTCAGGTACGGTATTGTTGGAACGTTGCCAATTCGTGAACCATTTGATGTAGCGCTCTGAAAAATTTAGCAGGGATCATTTCTGATTTTCCCTATCGAATGGT
The DNA here is from genome assembly GCA_000180635.4 of Pristionchus pacificus. Taxonomy (NCBI): domain Eukaryota; kingdom Metazoa; phylum Nematoda; class Chromadorea; order Rhabditida; family Neodiplogasteridae; genus Pristionchus; species Pristionchus pacificus. Next base: position 9,359 of record ABKE04000036.1, read on the forward strand.
GTATTGAACGAAGCGAAAACTCGATTTTTAATTTTTGGATACGGTAGTTTTCAGGTACGGTATTGTTGGAACGTTGCCAATTCGTGAACCATTTGATGTAGCGCTCTGAAAATTTAGCAGGGATCATTTCTGATTTTTCCCTATCGAATGGTGTATTGAACGAAGCGAAAACTCGATTTTTAATTTTTGGATACGGTAGTTTTCAGGTACGGTATTGTTGGAACGTTGCCAATTCGTGAACCATTTGATGTAGCGCTCTGAAAATTTAGCAGGGATCATTTCTGATTTTTCCCTATCGAATGGTGTATTGAACGAAGCGAAAACTCGATTTTTAATTTTTGGATACGGTAGTTTTCAGGTACGGTATTGTTGGAACGTTGCCAATTCGTGAACCATTTGATGTAGCGCTCTGAAAATTTAGCAGGGATCATTTCTGATTTTTCCCTATCGAATGGTGTATTGAACGAAGCGAAAACTCGATTTTTAATTTTTGGATACGGTAGTTTTCAGGTACGGTATTGTTGGAACGTTGCCAATTCGTGAACCATTTGATGTAGCGCTCTGAAAATTTAGCAGGGATCATTTCTGATTTTCCCCTATCGAATGGTGTATTGAACGAAGCGAAAACTCGATTTTTAATTTTTGGATACGGTAGTTTTCAGGTACGGTATTGTTGGAACGTTGCCAATTCGTGAACCATTTGATGTAGCGCTCTGAAAATTTAGCAGGGATCGTTTCTGATTTTTCCCTATCGAATGGTGTATTGAACGAAGCGAAAACTCGATTTTTAATTTTTGGATACGGTAGTTTTCAGGTACGGTATTGTTGGAACGTTGCCAATTCGTGAACCATTTGATGTAGCGCTCTGAAAATTTAGCAGGGATCATATCTGATTTTTCCCTATCGAATGGTGTATTGAACGAAGCGAAAACTCGATTTTTAATTTTTGGATACGGTAGTTTTCAGGTACGGTATTGTTGGAACGTTGCCAATTCGTGAACCATTTGATGTAGCGCTCTGAAAATTTAGCAGGGATCGTTTCTGATTTTCCCCTATCGAATGGTGTATTGAACGAAGCGAAAACTCGATTTTTAATTTTTGGATACGGTAGTTTTCAGGTACGGTATTGTTGGAACGTTGCCAATTCGTGAACCATTTGATGTAGCGCTCTGAAAATTTAGCAGGGATCGTTTCTGATTTTTCCCTATCGAATGGTGTATTGAACGAAGCGAAAACTCGATTTTTAATTTTTGGATACGGTAGTTTTCAGGTACGGTATTGTTGGAACGTTGCCAATTCGTGAACCATTTGATGTAGCGCTCTGAAAATTTAGCAGGGATCATTTCTGATTTTCCCTATCGAATGGTGTATTGAACGAAGCGAAAACTCGATTTTTAATTTTTGGATACGGTAGTTTTCAGGTACGGTATTGTTGGAACGTTGCCAATTCGTGAACCATTTGATGTAGCGCTCTGAAAATTTAGCAGGGATCATTTCTGATTTTCCCCTATCGAATGGTGTATTGAACGAAGCGAAAACTCGATTTTTAATTTTTGGATACGGTAGTTTTCAGGTACGGTATTGTTGGAACGTTGCCAATTCGTGAACCATTTGATGTAGCGCTCTGAAAATTTAGCAGGGATCATTTCTGATTTTCCCCTATCGAATGGTGTATTGAACGAAGCGAAAACTCGATTTTTAATTTTTGGATACGGTAGTTTTCAGGTACGGTATTGTTGGAACGTTGCCAATTCGTGAACCATTTGATGTAGCGCTCTGAAAATTTAGCAGGGATCATTTCTGATTTTTCCCCTATCGAATGGTGTATTGAACGAAGCGAAAACTCGATTTTTAATTTTTGGATACGGTAGTTTTCAGGTACGGTATTGTTGGAACGTTGCCAATTCGTGAACCATTTGATGTAGCGCTCTGAAAATTTAGCAGGGATCATTTCTGATTTTCCCCTATCGAATGGTGTATTGAACGAAGCGAAAACTCGATTTTTAATTTTTGGATACGGTAGTTTTCAGGTACGGTATTGTTGGAACGTTGCCAATTCGTGAACCATTTGATGTAGCGCTCTGAAAATTTAGCAGGGATCATTTCTGATTTTCCCTATCGAATGGTGTATTGAACGAAGCGAAAACTCGATTTTTAATTTTTGGATACGGTAGTTTTCAGGTACGGTATTGTTGGAACGTTGCCAATTCGTGAACCATTTGATGTAGCGCTCTGAAAATTTAGCAGGGATCGTTTCTGATTTTTCCCTATCGAATGGTGTATTGAACGAAGCGAAAACTCGATTTTTAATTTTTGGATACGGTAGTTTTCAGGTACGGTATTGTTGGAACGTTGCCAATTCGTGAACCATTTGATGTAGCGCTCTGAAAATTTAGCAGGGATCGTTTCTGATTTTTCCCTATCGAATGGTGTATTGAACGAAGCGAAAACTCGATTTTTAATTTTTGGATACGGTAGTTTTCAGGTACGGTATTGTTGGAACGTTGCCAATTCGTGAACCATTTGATGTAGCGCTCTGAAAATTTGGCAGGGATCATTTCTGATTTTTCCCTATCGAATGGTGTATTGAACGAAGCGAAAACTCGATTTTTAATTTTTGGATACGGTAGTTTTCAGGTACGGTATTGTTGGAACGTTGCCAATTCGTGAACCATTTGATGTAGCGCTCTGAAAATTTAGCAGGGATCATTTCTGATTTTTCCCTATCGAATGGTGTATTGAACGAAGCGAAAACTCGATTTTTAATTTTTGGATACGGTAGTTTTCAGGTACGGTATTGTTGGAACGTTGCCAATTCGTGAACCATTTGATGTAGCGCTCTGAAAATTTAGCAGGGATCATTTCTGATTTTCCCTATCGAATGGTGTATTGAACGAAGCGAAAACTCGATTTTTAATTTTTGGATACGGTAGTTTTCAGGTACGGTATTGTTGGAACGTTGCCAATTCGTGAACCATTTGATGTAGCGCTCTGAAAATTTAGCAGGGATCGTTTCTGATTTTTCCCTATCGAATGGTGTATTGAACGAAGCGAAAACTCGATTTTTAATTTTTGGATACGGTAGTTTTCAGGTACGGTATTGTTGGAACGTTGCCAATTCGTGAACCATTTGATGTAGCGCTCTGAAAATTTAGCAGGGATCATTTCTGATTTTTCCCTATCGAATGGTGTATTGAACGAAGCGAAAACTCGATTTTTAATTTTTGGATACGGTAGTTTTCAGGTACGGTATTGTTGGAACGTTGCCAATTCGTGAACCATTTGATGTAGCGCTCTGAAAATTTAGCAGGGATCATTTCTGATTTTCCCTATCGAATGGTGTATTGAACGAAGCGAAAACTCGATTTTTAATTTTTGGATACGGTAGTTTTCAGGTACGGTATTGTTGGAACGTTGCCAATTCGTGAACCATTTGATGTAGCGCTCTGAAAATTTAGCAGGGATCATTTCTGATTTTCCCCTATCGAATGGTGTATTGAACGAAGCGAAAACTCGATTTTTAATTTTTGGATACGGTAGTTTTCAGGTACGGTATTGTTGGAACGTTGCCAATTCGTGAACCATTTGATGTAGCGCTCTGAAAATTTAGCAGGGATCATTTCTGATTTTTCCCTATCGAATGGTGTATTGAACGAAGCGAAAACTCGATTTTTAATTTTTGGATACGGTAGTTTTCAGGTACGGTATTGTTGGAACGTTGCCAATTCGTGAACCATTTGATGTAGCGCTCTGAAAATTTAGCAGGGATCGTTTCTGATTTTCCCCTATCGAATGGTGTATTGAACGAAGCGAAAACTCGATTTTTAATTTTTGGATACGGTAGTTTTCAGGTACGGTATTGTTGGAACGTTGCCAATTCGTGAACCATTTGATGTAGCGCTCTGAAAATTTAGCAGGGATCATATCTGATTTTTCCCTATCGAATGGTGTATTGAACGAAGCGAAAACTCGATTTTTAATTTTTGGATACGGTAGTTTTCAGGTACGGTATTGTTGGAACGTTGCCAATTCGTGAACCATTTGATGTAGCGCTCTGAAAATTTAGCAGGGATCATTTCTGATTTTCCCCTATCGAATGGTGTATTGAACGAAGCGAAAACTCGATTTTTAATTTTTGGATACGGTAGTTTTCAGGTACGGTATTGTTGGAACGTTGCCAATTCGTGAACCATTTGATGTAGCGCTCTGAAAATTTAGCAGGGATCGTTTCTGATTTTCCCCTATCGAATGGTGTATTGAACGAAGCGAAAACTCGATTTTTAATTTTTGGATACGGTAGTTTTCAGGTACGGTATTGTTGGAACGTTGCCAATTCGTGAACCATTTGATGTAGCGCTCTGAAAATTTAGCAGGGATCGTTTCTGATTTTTCCCTATCGAATGGTGTATTGAACGAAGCGAAAACTCGATTTTTAATTTTTGGATACGGTAGTTTTCAGGTACGGTATTGTTGGAACGTTGCCAATTCGTGAACCATTTGATGTAGCGCTCTGAAAATTAGCAGGGATCATTTCTGATTTTTCCCTATCGAATGGTGTATTGAACGAAGCGAAAACTCGATTTTTAATTTTTGGATACGGTAGTTTTCAGGTACGGTATTGTTGGAACGTTGCCAATTCGTGAACCATTTGATGTAGCGCTCTGAAAATTTAGCAGGGATCATCTGATTTTCCCTATCGAATGGTGTATTGAACGAAGCGAAAACTCGATTTTTAATTTTTGGATACGGTAGTTTTCAGGTACGGTATTGTTGGAACGTTGCCAATTCGTGAACCATTTGATGTAGCGCTCTGAAAATTTAGCAGGGATCATTTCTGATTTTCCCCTATCGAATGGTGTATTGAACGAAGCGAAAACTCGATTTTTAATTTTGGATACGGTAGTTTTCAGGTACGGTATTGTTGGAACGTTGCCAATTCGTGAACCATTTGATGTAGCGCTCTGAAAATTTAGCAGGGATCGTTTCTGATTTTTCCCTATCGAATGGTGTATTGAACGAAGCGAAAACTCGATTTTTAATTTTTGGATACGGTAGTTTTCAGGTACGGTATTGTTGGAACGTTGCCAATTCGTGAACCATTTGATGTAGCGCTCTGAAAATTTAGCAGGGATCGTTTCTGATTTTTCCCTATCGAATGGTGTATTGAACGAAGCGAAAACTCGATTTTTAATTTTTGGATACGGTAGTTTTCAGGTACGGTATTGTTGGAACGTTGCCAATTCGTGAACCATTTGATGTAGCGCTCTGAAAATTTAGCAGGGATCGTTTCTGATTTTTCCCTATCGAATGGTGTATTGAACGAAGCGAAAACTCGATTTTTAATTTTGGATACGGTAGTTTTCAGGTACGGTATTGTTGGAACGTTGCCAATTCGTGAACCATTTGATGTAGCGCTCTGAAAATTTAGCAGGGATCGTTCTGATTTTCCCCTATCGAATGGTGTATTGAACGAAGCGAAAACTCGATTTTTAATTTTTGGATACGGTAGTTTTCAGGTACGGTATTGTTGGAACGTTGCCAATTCGTGAACCATTTGATGTAGCGCTCTGAAAATTTAGCAGGGATCATTTCTGATTTTTCCCTATCGAATGGTGTATTGAACGAAGCGAAAACTCGATTTTTAATTTTTGGATACGGTAGTTTTCAGGTACGGTATTGTTGGAACGTTGCCAATTCGTGAACCATTTGATGTAGCGCTCTGAAAATTTGGCAGGGATCATTCTGATTTTCCCCTATCGAATGTGGTGTATTGAACGAAGCGAAAAACTCGCTCTGAAAATTTAGCAGGGATCATTTCTGATTTTCCCTATCGAATGGTGTATTGAACGAAGCGAAAACTCGATTTTTAATTTTTGGATACGGTAGTTTTCAGGTACGGTATTGTTGGAACGTTGCCAATTCGTGAACCATTTGATGTAGCGCTCTGAAAATTTAGCAGGGATCATTTCTGATTTTTCCCTATCGAATGGTGTATTGAACGAAGCGAAAACTCGATTTTTAATTTTTGGATACGGTAGTTTTCAGGTACGGTATTGTTGGAACGTTGCCAATTCGTGAACCATTTGATGTAGCGCTCTGAAAATTTAGCAGGGATCATTTCTGATTTTCCCCTATCGAATGGTGTATTGAACGAAGCGAAAACTCGATTTTTAATTTTTGGATACGGTAGTTTTCAGGTACGGTATTGTTGGAACGTTGCCAATTCGTGAACCATTTGATGTAGCGCTCTGAAAATTTAGCAGGGATCATTCTGATTTTCCCCTATCGAATGGTGTGTTGAACGAAGCGAAAACTCGATTTTTAATTTTTGGATACGGTAGTTTTCAGGTACGGTATTGTTGGAACGTTGCCAATTCGTGAACCATTTGATGTAGCGCTCTGAAAATTTAGCAGGGATCATTTCTGATTTTCCCTATCGAATGGTGTATTGAACGAAGCGAAAACTCGATTTTTAATTTTTGGATACGGTAGTTTTCAGGTACGGTATTGTTGGAACGTTGCCAATTCGTGAACCATTTGATGTAGCGCTCTGAAAATTTAGCAGGGATCGTTCTGATTTTCCCCTATCGAATGGTGTATTGAACGAAGCGAAAACTCGATTTTAATTTTTGGATACGGTAGTTTTCAGGTACGGTATTGTTGGAACGTTGCCAATTCGTGAACCATTTGATGTAGCGCTCTGAAAATTTAGCAGGGATCGTTTCTGATTTTCCCTATCGAATGGTGTATTGAACGAAGCGAAAACTCGATTTTTAATTTTTGGATACGGTAGTTTTCAGGTACGGTATTGTTGGAACGTTGCCAATTCGTGAACCATTTGATGTAGCGCTCTGAAAATTTAGCAGGGATCGTTCTGATTTTCCCCTATCGAATGGTGTATTGAACGAAGCGAAAACTCGATTTTTAATTTTTGGATACGGTAGTTTTCAGGTACGGTATTGTTGGAACGTTGCCAATTCGTGAACCATTTGATGTAGCGCTCTGAAAATTTAGCAGGGATCGTTTCTGATTTTCCCCTATCGAATGGTGTATTGAACGAAGCGAAAACTCGATTTTTAATTTTTGGATACGGTAGTTTTCAGGTACGGTATTGTTGGAACGTTGCCAATTCGTGAACCATTTGATGTAGCGCTCTGAAAATTTAGCAGGGATCATTTCTGATTTTCCTATCGAATGGTGTATTGAACGAAGCGAAAACTCGATTTTTAATTTTGGATACGGTAGTTTTCAGGTACGGTATTGTTGGAACGTTGCCAATTCGTGAACCATTTGATGTAGCGCTCTGAAAATTTGCAGGGATCATTTCTGATTTTCCCTATCGAATGGTGTATTGAACGAAGCGAAAACTCGATTTTTAATTTTGGATACGGTAGTTTTCAGGTACGGTATTGTTGGAACGTTGCCAATTCGTGAACCATTTGATGTAGCGCTCTGAAAATTTAGCAGGGATCATTTCTGATTTTTCCCTATCGAATGGTGTATTGAACGAAGCGAAAACTCGATTTTTTTTATAGTTTTTGGATACGGTATGGAAAAATCAGACGGGATCATATCTGATTTTTCCCTATCGAATGGTGTATTGAACGAAGCGAAAACTCGATTTTTAATTTTTGGATACGGTAGTTTTCAGGTACGGTATTGTTGGAACGTTGCCAATTCGTGAACCATTTGATGTAGCGCTCTGAAAATTTAGCAGGGATCATTTCTGATTTTCCCCTATCGAATGGTGTATTGAACGAAGCGAAAACTCGATTTTTTAATTTACGGTAGTTTTCAGGTACGGTATTGTTGGAACGTTGCCAATTCGTGAACCATTTGATGTAGCGCTCTGAAAATTTAGCAGGGATCATTCTGATTTTCCCTATCGAATGGTGTATTGAACGAAGCGAAAACTCGATTTTTAATTTTTGGATACGGTAGTTTTCAGGTACGGTATTGTTGGAACGTTGCCAATTCGTGAACCATTTGATGTAGCGCTCTGAAAATTTAGCAGGGATCGTTTCTGATTTTCCCCTATCGAATGGTGTATTGAACGAAGCGAAAACTCGATTTTTAATTTTTGGATACGGTAGTTTTCAGGTACGGTATTGTTGGAACGTTGCCAATTCGTGAACCCTTTGATGTAGCGCTCTGAAAATTTAGCAGGGATCATATTCTGATTTTTCCCTATCGAATGGTGTATTGAACGAAGCGGAAAACTCGATTTTTAATTTTTGGATACGGTAGTTTTCAGGTACGGTATTGTTGGAACGTTGCCAATTCGTGAACCATTTGATGTAGCGCTCTGAAAATTTAGCAGGGATATTTCTGATTTTCCCTATCGAATGGTGTATTGAACGAAGCGAAAACTCGATTTTTAATTTTTGGATACGGTAGTTTTCAGGTACGGTATTGTTGGAACGTTGCCAATTCGTGAACCTTTGATGTAGCGCTCTGAAAATTTAGCAGGGATCGTTTCTGATTTTCCCTATCGAATGGTGTATTGAACGAAGCGAAAACTCGATTTTTTAATTTTTGGTACGGTAGGAAACAATTCGTGACAGGGCTCAATATCTGATCTGTTTCCCCTATCGAATGGTGTATTGAACGAAGCGAAAACTCGATTTTTAATTTTTGGATACGGTAGTTTTCAGGTACGGTATTGTTGGAACGTTGCCAATTCGTGAACCATTTGATGTAGCGCTCTGAAAATTTAGCAGGGATCATTTCTGATTTTTCCCTATCGAATGGTGTATTGAACGAAGCGAAAACTCGATTTTTAATTTTTGGATACGGTAGTTTTCAGGTACGGTATTGTTGGAACGTTGCCAATTCGTGAAACCTTTGATGTAGCGCTCTGAAATTTTGGCAGGGATCATTTCTGATTTTCCCCTATTGAATGGTGTATTGAACGAAGCGAAAACTCGATTTTTAATTTTTGGATACGGTAGTTTTCAGGTACGGTATTGTTGGAACGTTGCCAATTCGTGAACCATTTGATGTAGCGCTCTGAAAATTTAGCAGGGATCGTTTCTGATTTTCCCTATCGAATGGTGTATTGAACGAAGCGAAAACTCGATTTTTAATTTTGGATACGGTAGGAAAATCAGACAGGGATCATATCTGATTTTTCCCTATCGAATGGTGTATTGAACGAAGCGAAAACTCGATTTTTAATTTTTGGATACGGTAGTTTTCAGGTACGGTATTGTTGGAAACGTTGCCAATTCGTGAACCCTTTGATGTAGCGCTCTGAAAATTTGGCAGGGATCATTTCTGATTTTTCCCCTATTTAATGGTGTATTGAACGAAGCGAAAACTCGATTTTTAATTTTTGGATACGGTAGGAAAATCAGACAGGGATCATATCTGATTTTTCCCCCTATCGAAATGGTGTATTGAACGAAGCGAAAACTCGATTTTTAATTTTTGGATACGGTAGTTTTTCAGGTACGGTATTGTTGGAACGTTGCCAATTCGTGAACCATTTGATGTAGCGCTCTGAAAATTTAGGCAGGGATCATTTCTGATTTTCCCTATCGAATGGTGTATTGAACGAAGCGAAAACTCGATTTTTAATTTTTGGATACGGTAGTTTTCAGGTACGGTATTGTTGGAACGTTGCCAATTCGTGAACCATTTGATGTAGCGCTCTGAAAATTTAGCAGGGATCGTTTCATTTCTGATTTTCCCCGATCGAATGTGTATTGAACGAAGCGAAAACTCGATTTTTAATTTTTGGATACGGTAGTTTTCAGGTACGGTATTGTTGGAACGTTGCCAATTCGTGAACCATTTGATGTAGCGCTCTGAAAATTTAGCAGGGATCGTTTCTGATTTTCCCCTATCGAATGGTGTATTGAACGAAGCGAAAACTCGATTTTTAATTTTTGGATACGGTAGTTTTCAGGTACGGTATTGTTGGAACGTTGCCAATTCGTGAACCATTTGATGTAGCGCTCTGAAAATTTAGCAGGGATCATTTCTGATTTTCCCCTATCGAATGGTGTATTGAACGAAGCGAAAACTCGATTTTTAATTTTTGGATACGGTAGTTTTCAGGTACGGTATTGTTGGAACGTTGCCAATTCGTGAACCATTTGATGTAGCGCTCTGAAAATTTAGCAGGGATCATTTCTGATTTTCCCCTATCGAATGGTGTATTGAACGAAGCGAAAACTCGATTTTTAATTTTTGGATACGGTAGTTTTCAGGTACGGTATTGTTGGAACGTTGCCAATTCGTGAACCATTTGATGTAGCGCTCTGAAAATTTGGCAGGGATCATTTCTGATTTTTCCCTATCGAATGGTGTATTGAACGAAGCGAAACTCGATTTTTAATTTTTGGATACGGTAGTTTTCAGGTACGGTATTGTTGGAACGTTGCCAATTCGTGAACCATTTGATGTAGCGCTCTGAAAATTTGGCAGGATCATTTCTGATTTCCCCTATCGAATGGTGTATTGAACGAAGCGAAAACTCGATTTTTAATTTTTGGATACGGTAGTTTTCAGGTACGGTATTGTTGGAACGTTGCCAATTCGTGAACCATTTGATGTAGCGCTCTGAAAATTTAGCAGGGATCGTTTCTGATTTTCCCCCTATCGAATGGTGTATTGAACGAAGCGAAAACTCGATTTTTAATTTTTGGATACGGTAGTTTTCAGGTACGGTATTGTTGGAACGTTGCCAATTCGTGAACCATTTGATGTAGCGCTCTGAAAATTTAGCAGGGATCGTTTTCTGATTTTCCCCCTATCGAATGGTGTATTGAACGAAGCGAAAACTCGATTTTTAATTTTTGGATACGGTTGTTTAGGTACGTTTAGTACGGTATTGTTGGAACGTTGCCAATTCGTGAACCATTTGATGTAGCGCTCTGAAATTTAGCAGGGATCATTTCTGATTTTTCCCTATCGAATGGTGTATTGAACGAAGCGAAAACTCGATTTTTAATTTTTTGGATACGGTAGTTTTTCAGGTACGGTATTGTTGGAACGTTGCCAATTCGTGAACCATTTGATGTAGCGCTCTGAAAATTTAGGCAGGGATCTTTCTCTGATTTTCCCCTATCGAATGGTGTATTGAACGAAGCGAAAACTCGATTTTTAATTTTTGGATACGGTAGTTTTCAGGTACGGTATTGTTGGAACGTTGCCAATTCGTGAACCATTTGATGTAGCGCTCTGAAAATTTTAGCAGGGATCATTCTGATTTTCCCTATCGAATGGTGTATTGAACGAAGCGAAAACTCGATTTTTAATTTTGGATACGGTAGTTTTCAGGTACGGTATTGTTGGAACGTTGCCAATTCGTGAACCATTTGATGTAGCGCTCTGAAATTTAGGCAGGGATCATTTCTGATTTTTCCCTATCGAATGGTGTATTGAACGAAGCGAAAACTCGATTTTTAATTTTTGGATACGGTAGTTTTCAGGTACGGTATTGTTGGAACGTTGCCAATTCGTGAACCATTTGATGTAGCGCTCTGAAAATTTAGCAGGGATCATTTCTGATTTTTCCCTATCGAATGGTGTATTGAACGAAGCGAAAACTCGATTTTTTAATTTTTGGATACGGTAGTTTTCAGGTACGGTATTGTTGGAACGTTGCCAATTCGTGAACCATTTGATGTAGCGCTCTGAAAATTTAGCAGGGATCGTTTCTGATTTTCCCTATCGAATGGTGTATTGAACGAAGCGAAAACTCGATTTTTAATTTTTGGATACGGTAGTTTTCAGGTACGGTATTGTTGGAACGTTGCCAATTCGTGAACCATTTGATGTAGCGCTCTGAAAATTTAGCAGGGATCGTTTCTGATTTTTCCCTATCGAATGGTGTATTGAACGAAGCGAAAACTCGATTTTTAATTTTTGGATACGGTAGTTTTCAGGTACGGTATTGTTGGAACGTTGCCAATTCGTGAACCATTTGATGTAGCGCTCTGAAAATTTGGCAGGGATCGTTTTTGATTTTTCCCCTATCGAATGGTGTATTGAACGAAGCGAAAACTCGATTTTTAATTTTTGGATACGGTAGTTTTCAGGTACGGTATTGTTGGAACGTTGCCAATTCGTGAACCATTTGATGTAGCGCTCTGAAAATTTAGCAGGGATCGTTCTGATTTTTCCCTATCGAATGGTGTATTGAACGAAGCGAAAACTCGATTTTTAATTTTTGGATACGGTAGTTTTCAGGTACGGTATTGTTGGAACGTTGCCAATTCGTGAACCATTTGATGTAGCGCTCTGAAAATTTAGCAGGGATCATTTCTGATTTTTCCCTATCGAATGGTGTATTGAACGAAGCGAAAACTCGATTTTTAATTTTTGGATACGGTAGTTTTCAGGTACGGTATTGTTGGAACGTTGCCAATTCGTGAAACCATTGATGTAGCGCTCTGAAAATTTAGCAGGGATCATTCTGATTTTTCCCCTATCGAATGGTGTATTGAACGAAGCGAAAACTCGATTTTTAATTTTTGGATACGGTAGTTTTCAGGTACGGTATTGTTGTGGAACGTTGCCAATTCGTGAACCAGTTGATGTAGCGCTCTGAAAATTTAGCAGGGATCGTTTCTGATTGATTTTCCCTATTAATGGTGTATTGAACGAAGCGAAAACTCGATTTTTAATTTTTGGATACGGTAGTTTTCAGGTACGGTATTGTTGGAACGTTGCCAATTCGTGAACCATTTGATGTAGCGCTCTGAAAATTTAGCAGGGATCATTTCTGATTTTTCCCTATCGAATGGTGTATTGAACGAAGCGAAAACTCGATTTTTAATTTTTGGATACGGTAGTTTTTCAGGTACGGTATTGTTGGAACGTTGCCAATTCGTGAACCATTTGATGTAGCGCTCTGAAAATTTAGCAGGGATCGTTTCTGATTTCCCCTATCGAATGGTGTATTGAACGAAGCGAAAACTCGATTTTTAATTTTTGGATACGGTAGTTTCAGGTACGGTATTGTTGGAACGTTGCCAATTCGTGAACCATTTGATGTAGCGCTCTGAAAATTTAGCAGGGATCGTTTCTGATTTTCCCCTATCGAATGGTGTATTGAACGAAGCGAAAACTCGATTTTTAATTTTTGGATACGGTAGTTTTCAGGTACGGTATTGTTGGAACGTTGCCAATTCGTGAACCATTTGATGTAGCGCTCTGAAAATTTAGCAGGGATCATTTCTGATTTTCCCCTATCGAATGGTGTATTGAACGAAGCGAAAACTCGATTTTTAATTTTTGGATACGGTAGTTTTCAGGTACGGTATTGTTGGAACGTTGCCAATTCGTGAACCATTTGATGTAGCGCTCTGAAAATTTAGCAGGGATCATTTCTGATTTTCCCCTATCGAATGGTGTATTGAACGAAGCGAAAACTCGATTTTTAATTTTTGGATACGGTAGTTTTCAGGTACGGTATTGTTGGAACGTTGCCAATTCGTGAACCATTTGATGTAGCGCTCTGAAAATTTAGCAGGGATCGTTTCTCTGATTTTTCCCTATCGAATGGTGTATTGAACGAAGCGAAAACTCGATTTTTAATTTTTGGATACGGTAGTTTTCAGGTACGGTATTGTTGGAACGTTGCCAATTCGTGAACCATTTGATGTAGCGCTCTGAAAATTTAGCAGGGATCGTTTCTGATTTTTCCCTATCGAATGGTGTATTGAACGAAGCGAAAACTCGATTTTTAAATTTTTGGATACGGTAGTTTTCAGGTACGGTATTGTTGGAACGTTGCCAATTCGTGAACCATTTGATGTAGCGCTCTGAAAATTTAGCAGGGATCGTTTCTGATTTTCCCCTATCGAATGGTGTATTGAACGAAGCGAAAACTCGATTTTTAATTTTTGGATACGGTAGTTTTCAGGTACGGTATTGTTGGAACGTTGCCAATTCGTGAACCATTTGATGTAGCGCTCTGAAAATTTAGCAGGGATCATTCTGATTTTCCCTATCGAATGGTGTATTGAACGAAGCGAAAACTCGATTTTTAATTTTTGGATACGGTAGTTTTCAGGTACGGTATTGTTGGAACGTTGCCAATTCGTGAACCATTTGATGTAGCGCTCTGAAAATTTAGCAGGGATCATTTCTGATTTTCCCCTATCGAATGGTGTATTGAACGAAGCGAAAACTCGATTTTTAATTTTTGGATACGGTAGTTTTCAGGTACGGTATTGTTGGAACGTTGCCAATTCGTGAACCATTTGATGTAGCGCTCTGAAAATTTAGCAGGGATCGTTCTGATTTTTCCCCTATCGAATGGTGTATTGAACGAAGCGAAAACTCGATTTTTAATTTTTGGATACGGTAGTTTTCAGGTACGGTATTGTTGGAACGTTGCCAATTCGTGAACCATTTGATGTAGCGCTCTGAAAATTTAGCAGGGATCATTTCTGATTTTTCCCTATCGAATGGTGTATTGAACGAAGCGAAAACTCGATTTTTAATTTTTGGATACGGTAGTTTTCAGGTACGGTATTGTTGGAACGTTGCCAATTCGTGAACCATTTGATGTAGCGCTCTGAAAATTTAGCAGGGATCGTTTCTGATTTTTCCCCTATCGAATGGTGTATTGAACGAAGCGAAAACTCGATTTTTAATTTTTGGATACGGTAGTTTTCAGGTACGGTATTGTTGGAACGTTGCCAATTCGTGAACCATTTGATGTAGCGCTCTGAAAATTTAGCAGGGATCGTTTTCTGTGATTTTTCCCTATCGAATGGTGTATTGAACGAAGCGAAAACTCGATTTTTAATTTTTTGATACGGTAGTTTTCAGGTACGGTATTGTTGGAACGTTGCCAATTCGTGAACCATTTGATGTAGCGCTCTGAAAATTTAGCAGGGATCATATCTGATTTTTTCCCTATCGAATGGTGTATTGAACGAAGCGAAAACTCGATTTTTAATTTTTGGATACGGTAGTTTTCAGGTACGGTATTGTTGGAACGTTGCCAATTCGTGAACCATTTGATGTAGCGCTCTGAAAATTTAGCAGGGATCATTTCTGATTTTCCCTATCGAATGGTGTATTGAACGAAGCGAAAACTCGATTTTTAATTTTGGATACGGTAGTTTTCAGGTACGGTATTGTTGGAACGTTGCCAATTCGTGAACCCATTTGATGTAGCGCTCTGAAAATTTAGCAGGGATCATTTCTGATTTTTCCCTATCGAATGGTGTATTGAACGAAGCGAAAACTCGATTTTTAATTTTTGGATACGGTAGTTTTTCAGGTACGGTATTGTTGGAACGTTGCCAATTCGTGAACCATTTGATGTAGCGCTCTGAAAATTTAGCAGGGATCATTTCTGATTTTTCCCTATCGAATGGTGTATTGAACGAAGCGAAAACTCGATTTTTAATTTTTGGATACGGTAGTTTTCAGGTACGGTATTGTTGGAACGTTGCCAATTCGTGAACCATTTGATGTAGCGCTCTGAAAATTTGCAGGGATCGTTTCTGATTTTCCCCTATCGAATGGTGTATTGAACGAAGCGAAAACTCGATTTTTAATTTTTGGATACGGTAGTTTTCAGGTACGGTATTGTTGGAACGTTGCCAATTCGTGAACCATTTGATGTAGCGCTCTGAAAATTTAGCAGGGATCATTTCTGATTTTCCCCTATCGAATGGTGTATTGAACGAAGCGAAAACTCGATTTTTAATTTTGGATACGGTAGTTTTCAGGTACGGTATTGTTGGAACGTTGCCAATTCGTGAACCATTTGATGTAGCGCTCTGAAAATTTAGCAGGGATCATTTCTGATTTTCCCCTATCGAATGGTGTATTGAACGAAGCGAAAACTCGATTTTTAATTTTTGGATACGGTAGTTTTCAGGTACGGTATTGTTGGAACGTTGCCAATTCGTGAACCATTTGATGTAGCGCTCTGAAAATTTAGCAGGGATCATTTCTGATTTTCCCCTATCGAATGGTGTATTGAACGAAGCGAAAACTCGATTTTTAATTTTTGGATACGGTAGTTTTCAGGTACGGTATTGTTGGAACGTTGCCAATTCGTGAACCATTTGATGTAGCGCTCTGAAAATTTAGCAGGGATCATTCTGATTTTTCCCTATCGAATGGTGTATTGAACGAAGCGAAAACTCGATTTTTAATTTTTGGATACGGTAGTTTTCAGGTACGGTATTGTTGGAACGTTGCCAATTCGTGAACCATTTGATGTAGCGCTCTGAAAATTTAGCAGGGATCATTTCTGATTTTCCCTATCGAATGGTGTATTGAACGAAGCGAAAACTCGATTTTTAATTTTTGGATACGGTAGTTTTCAGGTACGGTATTGTTGGAACGTTGCCAATTCGTGAACCATTTGATGTAGCGCTCTGAAAATTTAGCAGGGATCGTTTCTGATTTTTCCCTATTGAATGGTGTATTGAACGAAGCGAAAACTCGATTTTTAATTTTTGGATACGGTAGTTTTCAGGTACGGTATTGTTGGAACGTTGCCAATTCGTGAACCATTTGATGTAGCGCTCTGAAAATTTAGCAGGGATCATTTCTGATTTTTCCCTATCGAATGGTGTATTGAACGAAGCGAAAACTCGATTTTTAATTTTTGGATACGGTAGTTTTCAGGTACGGTATTGTTGGAACGTTGCCAATTCGTGAACCATTTGATGTAGCGCTCTGAAAATTTGGCAGGGATCATTTCTGATTTTTCCCTATCGAATGGTGTATTGAACGAAGCGAAAACTCGATTTTTAATTTTTGGATACGGTAGTTTTCAGGTACGGTATTGTTGGAACGTTGCCAATTCGTGAACCATTTGATGTAGCGCTCTGAAAATTTAGCAGGGATCGTTTCTGATTTTTCCCTATCGAATGGTGTATTGAACGAAGCGAAAACTCGATTTTTAATTTTTGGATACGGTAGTTTTCAGGTACGGTATTGTTGGAACGTTGCCAATTCGTGAACCATTTGATGTAGCGCTCTGAAAATTTAGCAGGGATCATTTCTGATTTTTCCCTATCGAATGGTGTATTGAACGAAGCGAAAACTCGATTTTTAATTTTTGGATACGGTAGTTTTCAGGTACGGTATTGTTGGAACGTTGCCAATTCGTGAACCATTTGATGTAGCGCTCTGAAAATTTAGCAGGGATCATATCTGATTTTTCCCTATCGAATGGTGTATTGAACGAAGCGAAAACTCGATTTTTAATTTTTGGATACGGTAGTTTTCAGGTACGGTATTGTTGGAACGTTGCCAATTCGTGAACCATTTGATGTAGCGCTCTGAAAATTTAGCAGGGATCATTTCTGATTTTTCCCTATCGAATGGTGTATTGAACGAAGCGAAAACTCGATTTTTAATTTTTGGATACGGTAGTTTTCAGGTACGGTATTGTTGGAACGTTGCCAATTCGTGAACCATTTGATGTAGCGCTCTGAAAATTTAGCAGGGATCATTTCTGATTTTCCCCTATCGAATGGTGTATTGAACGAAGCGAAAACTCGATTTTTAATTTTTGGATACGGTAGTTTTCAGGTACGGTATTGTTGGAACGTTGCCAATTCGTGAACCATTTGATGTAGCGCTCTGAAAATTTAGCAGGGATCGTTTCTGATTTTTCCCTATTTAATGGTGTATTGAACGAAGCGAAAACTCGATTTTTAATTTTTTGGATACGGTAGTTTTCAGGTACGGTATTGTTGGAACGTTGCCAATTCGTGAACCATTTGATGTAGCGCTCTGAAAATTTAGCAGGGATCATATCTGATTTTTCCCTATCGAATGGTGTATTGAACGAAGCGAAAACTCGATTTTTAATTTTTGGATACGGTAGTTTTCAGGTACGGTATTGTTGGAACGTTGCCAATTCGTGAACCATTTGATGTAGCGCTCTGAAAATTTAGCAGGGATCATATCTGATTTTTCCCTATCGAATGGTGTATTGAACCAAGCGAAAACTCGATTTTAATTTTTGGATACGGTAGTTTTCAGGTACGGTATTGTTGGAACGTTGCCAATTCGTGAACCATTTGATGTAGCGCTCTGAAAATTTGGCAGGGATCATTTCTGATTTCCCCTATCGAATGGTGTATTGAACGAAGCGAAAACTCGATTTTTAATTTTTGGATACGGTAGTTTTCAGGTACGGTATTGTTGGAACGTTGCCAATTCGTGAACCCTTTGATGTAGCGCTCTGAAAATTTAGCAGGGATCATTTCTGATTTTTCCCTATCGAATGGTGTATTGAACGAAGCGAAAACTCGATTTTTAATTTTTGGATACGGTAGTTTTCAGGTACGGTATTGTTGGAACGTTGCCAATTCGTGAACCATTTGATGTAGCGCTCTGAAAATTTAGCAGGGATCATTTCTGATTTTTCCCTATCGAATGGTGTATTGAACGAAGCGAAACTCGATTTTTAATTTTTGGATACGGTAGTTTTCAGGTACGGTATTGTTGGAACGTTGCCAATTCGTGAACCCTTTGATGTAGCGCTCTGAAAATTTAGCAGGGATCGTTTCTGATTTTTCCCTATCGAATGGTGTATTGAACGAAGCGAAACTCGATTTTTAATTTTGGATACGGTAGTTTTCAGGTACGGTATTGTTGGAACGTTGCCAATTCGTGAACCATTTGATGTAGCGCTCTGAAAATTTAGCAGGGATCGTTCTGATTTTTTCCCTATCGAATGGTGTATTGAACGAAGCGAAAACTCGATTTTTAATTTTGGATACGGTAGTTTTCAGGTACGGTATTGTTGGAACGTTGCCAATTCGTGAACCATTTGATGTAGCGCTCTGAAAATTTGGCAGGGATCATTTCTGATTTTCCCCTATCGAATGGTGTATTGAACGAAGCGAAAACTCGATTTTTTTTTTGGATACGGTAGTTTTCAGGTACGGTATTGTTGGAACGTTGCCAATTCGTGAACCATTTGATGTAGCGCTCTGAAAATTTAGCAGGGATCATTTCTGATTTTCCCCTATCGAATGGGGTATTGAACGAAGCGAAAACTCGATTTTTAATTTTTGGATACGGTAGTTTTCAGGTACGGTATTGTTGGAACGTTGCCAATTCGTGAACCATTGATGTAGCGCTCTGAAAATTTAGCAGGGATCATTTCTGATTTTTCCCTATCGAATGGTGTATTGAACGAAGCGAAAACTCGATTTTTAATTTTTTGGATACGGTAGTTTTCAGGTACGGTATTGTTGGAACGTTGCCAATTCGTGACCCATTGATGTAGCGCTCTGAAAATTTGGCAGGGATCGTTTTCTGATTTTTCCCTATCGAATGGTGTATTGAACGAAGCGAAAACTCGATTTTTAATTTTTGGATACGGTAGTTTTCAGGTACGGTATTGTTGGAACGTTGCCAATTCGTGAACCATTTGATGTAGCGCTCTGAAAATTTAGCAGGGATCATTTCTGATTTTTCCCTATCGAATGGTGTATTGAACGAAGCGAAAACTCGATTTTTAATTTTTGGATACGGTAGTTTTCAGGTACGGTATTGTTGGAACGTTTGCCAATTCGTGAACCATTTGATGTAGCGCTCTGAAAATTTAGCAGGGATCATTTCTGATTTTTTCCCTATCGAATGGTGTATTGAACGAAGCGAAAACTCGATTTTTAATTTTTGGATACGGTAGTTTTCAGGTACGGTATTGTTGGAACGTTGCCAATTCGTGAACCATTTGATGTAGCGCTCTGAAAATTTGGCAGGGATCATTTCTGATTTTCCCCTAATCGAATGGTGTATTGAACGAAGCGAAAACTCGCTCTGAAATTTAGCAGGATCGTTTCTGATTTTCCCCTATCGAATGGTGTATTGAACGAAGCGAAAACTCGATTTTTAATTTTTGGATACGGTAGTTTTTCAGGTACGGTATTGTTGGAACGTTGCCAATTCGTGAACCATTTGATGTAGCGCTCTGAAAATTTAGCAGGGATCATATCTGATTGTTTCCCTATCGAATGGTGTATTGAACGAAGCGAAAACTCGATTTTTTTGTTTTTGAATTTTTGGATACGGTAGTTTTTCAGGTACGGTATTGTTGGAACGTTGCCAATTCGTGAACCATTTGATGTAGCGCTCTGAAAATTTGGCAGGGATCATTTCTGATTTTCCCCTATCGAATGGTGTATTGAACGAAGCGAAAACTCGATTTTTTAATTTTTGGATACGGTAGTTTTCAGGTACGGTATTGTTGGAACGTTGCCAATTCGTGAACCATTTGATGTAGCGCTCTGAAAATTTAGCAGGGATCAGTTCTGATTTTTCCCTATCGAATGGTGTATTGAACGAAGCGAAAACTCGATTTTTAATTTTTGGATACGGTAGTTTTTCAGGTACGGTATTGTTGGAACGTTGCCAATTCGTGAACCATTTGATGTAGCGCTCTGAAAATTTAGCAGGGATCATATCTGATTTTTCCCTATCGAATGGTGTATTGAACGAAGCGAAAACTCGATTTTTAATTTTTGGATACGGTAGTTTTCAGGTACGGTATTGTTGGAACGTTGCCAATTCGTGAACCATTTGATGTAGCGCTCTGAAAATTAGCAGGGATCGTTTCTGATTTTCCCCTATCGAATGGTGTATTGAACGAAGCGAAAACTCGATTTTTAATTTTTGGATACGGTAGTTTTCAGGTACGGTATTGTTGGAACGTTGCCATTCGTGAACCATTTGATGTAGCGCTCTGAAAATTTAGCAGGGATCGTTTCTGATTTTTCCCTATCGAATGGTGTATTGAACGAAGCGAAAACTCGATTTTTAATTTTTGGATACGGTAGTTTTCAGGTACGGTATTGTTGGAACGTTGCCAATTCGTGAACCATTGATGTAGCGCTCTGAAAATTAGCAGGGATCATTTCTGATTTTCCCTATCGAATGGTGTATTGAACGAAGCGAAAACTCGATTTTTAATTTTTGGATACGGTAGTTTTCAGGTACGGTATTGTTGGAACGTTGCCAATTCGTGAACCATTTGATGTAGCGCTCTGAAAATTTAGCAGGGATCATTTTCTGATTTTCCCCTATCGAATGGTGTATTGAACGAAGCGAAAACTCGATTTTTAATTTTTGGATACGGTAGTTTTCAGGTACGGTATTGTTGGAACGTTGCCAATTCGTGAACCATTTGATGTAGCGCTCTGAAAATTTAGCAGGGATCGTTTCTGATTTTCCCTATCGAATGGTGTATTGAACGAAGCGAAAACTCGATTTTTAATTTTTGGATACGGTAGTTTTTCAGGTACGGTATTGTTGGAACGTTGGCCAATTCGTGAACCATTTGATGTAGCGCTCTGAAAATTTGGCAGGGATCATTTCTGATTTTTCCCTATCGAATGGTATTGAACGAAGCGAAAACTCGATTTTTAATTTTTGGATACGGTAGTTTTCAGGTACGGTATTGTTGGAACGTTGCCAATTCGTGAACCATTTGATGTAGCGCTCTGAAAATTTAGCAGGGATCATTTCTGATTTTCCCTATCGAATGGTGTATTGGAACGAAGCGAAAACTCGATTTTTAATTTTTGGATACGGTAGGAAAAACGTTGCCAAGTGACCAGGGATCATATCTGATTTTTCCCTATCGAATGGTGTATTGAACGAAGCGAAAACTCGATTTTTAATTTTTGGATACGGTAGTTTTCAGGTACGGTATTGTTGGAACGTTGCCAATTCGTGAACCATTTGATGTAGCGCTCTGAAAATTTGGCAGGGATCATTTCTGATTTTCCCTATCGAATGGTGTATTGAACGAAGCGAAAACTCGATTTTTAATTTTTTGGATACGGTAGTTTTTCAGGTACGGTATTGTTGGAACGTTGCCAATTCGTGAACCATTTGATGTAGCGCTCTGAAAATTTAGCAGGGATCGTTCTGATTTTCCCCTATCGAATGGTGTATTGAACGAAGCGAAAACTCGATTTTTAATTTTTGGATACGGTAGTTTTCAGGTACGGTATTGTTGAACGTTGCCAATTCGTGAACCATTTGATGTAGCGCTCTGAAAATTAGCAGGGATCGTTTCTGATTTTCCCCTATCGAATGGTGTATTGAACGAAGCGAAAACTCGATTTTTAATTTTTGGATACGGTAGTTTTCAGGTACGGTATTGTTGGAACGTTGCCAATTCGTGAACCATTTGATGTAGCGCTCTGAAAATTTAGCAGGGATCATTTCTGATTTTTCCCTATCGAATGGTGTATTGAACGAAGCGAAAACTCGATTTTTAATTTTGGATACGGTAGTTTTCAGGTACGGTATTGTTGGAACGTTGCCAATTCGTGAACCATTTGATGTAGCGCTCTGAAAATTTGGCAGGGATCATTTCTGATTTTCCCTATCGAATGGTGTATTGAACGAAGCGAAAACTCGATTTTTAATTTTTGGATACTGTAGTTTTCAGGTACGGTATTGTTGGAACGTTGCCAATTCGTGAACCCTTTGATGTAGCGCTCTGAAAATTTAGCAGGGATCGTTTCTGATTTTTCCCTATCGAATGGTGTATTGAACGAAGCGAAAACTCGATTTTTAATTTTTTGGATACGGTAGGAAAAATCAGGACAAGGAATCATATCTTATTTTTCCCTATCGAATGGTGTATTGAACGAAGCGAAAACTCGATTTTTAATTTTTGGATACGGTAGTTTTCAGGTACGGTATTGTTGGAACGTTGCCAATTCGTGAACCATTTGATGTAGCGCTCTGAAAATTTGGCAGGGATCATTTCTGATTTTCCCTATCGAATGGTGTATTGAACGAAGCGAAAACTCGATTTTTAATTTTTGGATACGGTAGTTTTCAGGTACGGTATTGTTGGAACGTTGCCAATTCGTGAACCATTTGATGTAGCGCTCTGAAAATTTAGCAGGGATCATTTCTGATTTTTCCCTATCGAATGGTGTATTGAACGAAGCGAAAACTCGATTTTTAATTTTTGGATACGGTAGTTTTCAGGTACGGTATTGTTGGAACGTTGCCAATTCGTGAACCATTTGATGTAGCGCTCTGAAAATTAGCA
Organism: Pristionchus pacificus; assembly: GCA_000180635.4. Classification (NCBI taxonomy): domain Eukaryota; kingdom Metazoa; phylum Nematoda; class Chromadorea; order Rhabditida; family Neodiplogasteridae; genus Pristionchus; species Pristionchus pacificus. The sequence goes on from ABKE04000036.1 coordinate 32,382, forward strand.
GGGATCGTTTCTGATTTTTCCCCTATCGAATGGTGTATTGAACGAAGCGAAAACTCGATTTTTAATTTTGGATACGGTAGGAAAAACGTCAGAACCAGGGATCATAAGCTGATTTTTTCCTAAAGCGAATGGTGTATTGAACGAAGCGAAAACTCGATTTTTAATTTTTGGATACGGTAGTTTTCAGGTACGGTATTGTTGGAACGTTGCCATTCGTGAACCATTTGATGTAGCGCTCTGAAAATTTAGCAGGGAGCATTTCTGATTTTTCCCTATTCGAATGGTGTATTGAACGAAGCGAAAACTCGATTTTTTAATTTTTGGATACGGTAGTTTTCAGGTACGGTATTGTTGGAACGTTTGCCAATTCGTGAACCATTTGATGTAGCGCTCTGAAAATTTAGCAGGGATCATATCTGATTTTTCCCTATCGAATGGTGTATTGAACGAAGCGAAAACTCGATTTTTAATTTTT